>NJCR01000638.1:0-35923 GCA_002234235.1 Fusarium hostae | reverse complement strand
GCCAAACCCACCTTTTGACAGATATCGGAGTATGTGCCGGGCCGTCTCCGCTTCACACCCTGCCAGGCTTTGAAGACTTGTGGAGTTGGCAAAGAGAATTACATCGGTATCTTGCCCAAAACATATCCCGACAGAGAGTTGATCTAGCCTTTGCTCTGAAGATATGTACCTTCGGAGCATTGCATGTCAGCCAGCTACTGGAGAGTCACGGTTGTCGACGGAACAAGTTTCGGCTCTCGGCGTCGGAATAGGTTTCGGCCAAGTCTCCGCCGCAGCAATCCGAAACCAAATTGAACACAGTTTGGCTCAATTGCGCTCGAAATAATCTTTGGCAGCAAACCACAAATTCACTTGCTACCTTTCGTTATGGTAGCAACGGCTGCGTAAGGACAAGCATTATCGTTCATACCCTCGCGCTGGAGCAATTATAGTGCTGGCCGCTAGGAGACATAGGGATACGTTGCAGAATTTTACGCAGTGCTCTTACAATCATCGCTAATTATTATAATTTTCCTCAGAACCGCAAAGTAGCAGACTGCAGTGAGCAGATACAATCCTAGTACAGCACGCAACTACCCACTTCAGGCGCGAGGGAAATAAGATCATTCTATTGTGTTTTCGCCGAAGTCTTGACACTTAACAAGTCTTCATTTTGTCAACATAAATTTGACGTTTGTGACATGCTCATTAATGAACATTGGGACAAGGTCCGCAACCATGTACCACCTTGGCTTCTCCATGCCATCATGAATGTATTGGCCTCCGACCTTCAGATTTTCGAAGACAACATGTTCAATTTTTCTTGTGTTATCAAAACCCAAGATCTGTGACGGATTCACTATCTGTGAATTTGTTGTATCAAGACTGATGTCCTTGAGTGTAACATTTCGTATCCCACGGCCAGGCGCTGTTGTCCACATTTTGTTCTTCATAACTCGCAGATTTACAAGCTGGCCTTTTGAAATCTTTTCTACTCGGACATCTTGGATGTGCACGTCTTCAATCAAGTTCTCGTCGCCTGCGTTTAGAGAAATGCAGCCTTGGTACCACACCTGATTCTCGTGGTGATCCAAAATGTCGATATTGCTAATATGGATGTTGCTGAAGGTTTCTGGTTTTTCCGGGTTCCCATGAGTGCCGATATGAATTGGGTGCGCGATGTCTGGAAGAAGGGCGCAGTTCCGTATCACTATGTTGCTTGAGTCGCCGTAGTAATCCCAACGATGGCCATATATAGCGATAGTATCATCAGAGTTGCGCAGAAAGCAATTCTCTACCAGGATGTCTGAAGAACAGAAAAAGTCGACACCGTCACCGTTTCCATGGGACGAGAAAGACCGATAGCCACTAATGCGTACACCTTTCGCTTCTCCAGTTGTCAGACTGAATCCGGTAGCGCCCAGAGAAGTGACGTTCTCGACGACAATGTTCTCTGATCGTTCAATCAAGATGGCGCCGCCATTGGGTCCATTGTAGATGAAGCCGTGTCCCCGAACTCCAGAGTTGCAAACTTTGATGAAGTTCAGTTTAAAGGTGACGAATGCGCCTCCTGCCAGGTATACCATGGTATTGGGAGGTACAAAAAGATTCCCGTCGGTGACCTTGCCGTACGCCGATCCATTGTTGATGCCAGGGCCAAAGTACCAGATTTCCAGAGAATCTCTGGTAGGTGCATCGTGATCAATACTATTTGTGAGAATGTGAAGAGCTTGCCACTTGTCATGGTTGATTTCAAGCATCACATCCCGAGGTCGGTCCAGGCTGAAGCTGATGGCGTCATGACCGTCAACCACAGCCTGGATACCCAGAGATTCTGGCCGGATGACAGCGCTATGGACTTTGCTCAACGTGTATTTGACTTGAATTTGAACTGGGCCATCCATGTCGAAGGATGCAAGTGAGATAGGATGTTTGTCAAATTCATTGCGGGTGGTGTTGACCTCAGCAACCTCAATGGCATAGGTGGACACTGGGATCCATGGTTGGGAATCCCCACAACGGACATGTATCGAGAAGGCATCAGCTACTGCTACCCCCTCAGGGGCGGCGTAGGTACTGATTTGATTCGCGTTGGTAGACATGAGCAGCGAAGTTGAACTCGGCAGGGAAACTCAGGGAGGGTATAATTTTTTTTGGTATGTTATCTTGGCAATGCTCGGATTAATAACTATTTACAAAGACTTGGTGCACCATCTCTGGGTGTCCGCTGACGAGTAACGGAGTATGTCGCGGACCATCTCCGATAACACCCCAATATTCAATAACCTCCACGTTTATTCCCCACGTCTCTCACTCGCAGGCGGTGATGAGTGAATTACTGATTAATACCTCAACCTATATTTTATGAGTGTGGCATGACAAAATATGTTTCCATAAAAATACTTTTATCACCAGACTACCAGTGGTTTACGGCTTGAAATTGGGATAGTCCTGCGGGCCCTGGTAAATAGCCAAATTGTACTTAACCACATATATTAACTCATTCTCACCCTAGACCTCAGAAGGCCAGTATCAATAAAGCAGATACAGCCTCTACTTATTAGAGAGGAGGTATAGTATATTACTAGCTCTTTACCAAGGGTCTATACAGTACTCAAGTGAGGCATAGATGCTGGGATAATACCGGCTACAAAATGGTCTTGGAAGTTCCAAAGCGAACACAGTTTTCCGCCGGCTAAAGGAAGTATTAATGACTATATGAGGAAGGCTTTCTTCAGTTTCTTGTATGAACTATTTCATGAGGGTAAAAAACACCTACTTCAAGATGCTTCCTGAGGTCTCCTAAGGGATGTCAGGTTGCTATAGAAGGAAAGGTTTACCTGCTATCTGAACGTTACAGCGTGATAAGTATTTATTGGGCGTGGTTAATCATTCTCCCACTTTCAAATAAAGCGAACCGCCCCGCGTTCTTGAATTAGATTGATCCCCCGCCTTCTGCTCGCTCCAGGCGGCTCTGACTTGCCGAGGTAAGGGAACAGGGCTGAGTGTAGACGCAGGAAAGCTTAAACTGGGATGAGATGCTAGATTTCCTGACCGTTTCAAAGAGTGATCCATGTACGGAGTACTGTGGGACTGCCATACCGGTTCGGAGTCCGTTGGTGGCCCGAGTCACAGCGGCAATAGGCAAAAGACCGGGTCGCAACCTCTACTGGCTCTGTTTCCTGAGATACCCTGACTCCAAATCTGGCAGCTTTAGTTTGTCTGACTTCGCACCGATAGAGTTAAACGAGCTAGTGTTTCTCTCTATATTAGTACTAACTTATTTCTACTTATATAGTCTCTTATTATTTTGGTATTTTAATGTTTTATTCTTATGTCTATAAATAAGAACTCAATACAACACTAATATACAATAAGGAGAAATTTTTTAAATAAAATAAGAAAATTATCTAAGTACATGGTTAATATAAGTCATAATGACGGCTTGTCCTGCTATCCATATACCTCTTCTGGTAAGACATTATATGCCAAAATAGTGGATACATTGGTCACATTGGTTGGAATTCGACTTCGGGGCTGTAATCCTTGATATATATCATGGCAGGTTTGCGCCCGCTAAATTCGGAAGGCGCAGCAATGCGGTAGATTGCGTACTTAACGCACTGTTGGAGAATATTTAAGCCTTGAACTAACAGGGTTGCATGTGGCAGTTGATATTGATAGTAGCCCGCAAGCTATATGGAGTCCTTTCTAACATTTAGTAGGGTTATTAGCTATTTTTAACTGTCGGCAAGTGACCATGAGAATACAAGACCGGATAATAAAGATATTTATCAAGGGTATTACAAGCTACCATGGCATACCAGTAGCTGCCTAACTCCCTTCTCTGTGACTATCATTTCTATAGGGTTACATTTACATATAGAGTTTATCTTTGGTCAGTAGATCTGCATGCGTATACAACTGCCTGTTTTAGCACAGCACGGTACCTATGTTGCTATCACATGAGCTCTTGCAACGGTCTATAATTATAAAGACCATAACATTTAACTACTTATGTGTATAACATTTCCTCTACACGACATTAAACCGACTTTGACCTTTTTTAATCCTGGCCCAAGGTCAGAAAAAATTCCAAGTTGCCATTATTGGCGGCGGTATTGCGGGAATTGTGCTCGCAATCTCGCTTCTTAAAAGGAACATTGCTTGCAAAATATACGAGAAAGCGCATGCTTATCCCATCACTAATATGCAGATACAGATCTTCACGAATATCTTGAGGGTGCCTACCTGATCCCGACACCTCACCCAGTGACTGGCAAAACGGCTCCGGTCATTATTGGCCATGAGTATAGTGGTGTTGTTTCGGACGTTGGCGAAGAGGTTGATGACCTCACACCAGGCGACAGAGTAGTTGTCCAGCCTATCATCTTTGATGGAACATGCAGCTATTGTAAGAGAGGTCTGATTAACTGCTGCTCCAACTCCGGATTTATCGGCCTGAGTGGTATGGCGTCTCGCAAGGATATACATGACGATCTCATCGCTAACAACAAGTAGGAATTGGAGGAGGCTTGGCCGAGTACACAACTGTACCACGATATGCAGTTTTTAAGATTCCAGATAATATTGCCCTGGAGGTTGTTAGTACGCAGATCCATCCCTGACCAGTGATGATATTCCACTGATGGTATAGGCGCTGGTCGAACCCTTGGCGGTGGCCTGGGACGCTGGGCGGCTGGGCGGCTTTAAGCCTGTTGACACGGCTCTCATTCTCGGTGCTGGCCCGATTGGCTTGGCTATTCTTCAGGTTCTCAAAAGCGAGGGTGCGGGCCGGATAATTGTTTCCGGGGCTGCGGGCAAACGAAGAGACTTCGCAACCAAGTTTAGGGCTACCATCGTTCTTGACCCTATAAAGACGAATGTGGGCGAACAATGCAAAGGGCTTTGTGCAGGAGAAGGCGTTCAAGTCGTCTTTGACTGTGCAGGCGTCCAAAGCACTCTGGAAACTGCACTTGCTGCGTCCAGACCCCGATCCGTCATTGTGAATGTGGCCCTCTGGGCTACTGAGGCAACGATCTCACCAAACTATTTCATGTTGAACGAGAGAACTTACAAAGGGTCAGCAACGTATACGGCATCTGTGTTCCAAGATGTTATTGATGCTCTTGGCCGTGGTAAGGCCTCTTGCCTAGTACTGTCAATTGAGAGATTACTAACGGGAGATAGGTGACCTCAATCAGGAGCCAATGATTACTAGTCTGATCGCGATGGATCAAATTGAAGAAAAGGGTTCCATAGCGCTGATCAACTATAGAGACACTCAAGTCAAGATATTGGTTCGGGTCTAGTTTATATAGACGGTAGAATTATCTAGGAAGCACATTAAAAAACCAGTATTGCTCTCTAACTCTATAGCTACTCTTCATTGCCACTTTTCATTCATGATAATAGTTGTTGAGTATGTCAAGCCTTATCACATTGCTCTATGCAGAGCCATTGGCAGTGCTACTCATACATGCCGGTTTTAGGTTAGATTAAATCTTATCCGTATCTAGATAGGGGAAAATTAAATGGAATCCGCAGGCCGAAGCCAACGTATCTTCCAATATTAAAAAAGAGCTGGTAGCTTCGTGTTACCCAAATTACTACAGTAACAGCACGAACCATATTCAACCACCAATCTACTTCAATAATGGCGTTTACACCACAATCACTTCCTGATCTGTCGGGGCAGGTTTACATTGTAACCGGAAGCAATGCCGGAATGTATGTTGACTCCTCATTTTCAGCATGTGTATGCTGGGGGGAAAGATATTGGCTAACAACTGGACTAGTGGTTTCAATACCGTACTGGAATTGGCAGCTCACAAAGCCAAAGTGTATATGGGTGCACGATCTGAGGCCAAAGCCAACGCTGCAATCGCCGAGATCAAAAGCCAATATCCCCAGGCAGATGTATCCATCTTGATCATGGATAAGATGAATCTCAAGACCATCAAGGCCGCTGCCGACGAATTTGCACGGTAAGTAGAGCAAGGATATGAGAGTCTATTGCGACCATATATGGTATTAACAACGATGGGGTTAGAAAGTAATCGAGGCTCCACGGTCTAGTGAACAATGCCGGAATAATGGCAACGCCTTATGAGGAATCTGTAGATCATTACGAAGCTCAATTACAGGTGAGTCATGATTTGAGAAGCATTATCATCTGACTAACGATTTTAACCACCCTACCAAGACAAATTATCTCTCCCACTGGCTTTTAACCTGCAGTTTATTGCCTATCCTCACCAAGTCTGCGCGCTCAACCAGCCCCGGAACAGTCAGGGTTATTAATGTTAGCTCTGACGGTCATCTCCTCTTTTCCCCTGCTGCAGGAATTGACTTTGATGACATCAATCAAACCAAGGGCAGTGCATGGTCACTTTATGGTATGTCTTAGCTAGCCAACATCCTGCACGCCGAAGAATTACATCGCAGATATGGCCCGTCAGCTGAGAATGGCGGGCAGGAAGAGATTTGGACCGCAAGTCTGCATCCAGGTACCATTGACACGTGAGTTACTTATTCATTTGCAATCTATCTGCTTTATGCCATGGTCTGACGAGGTGCCCAAGTGGTCTAGGCCGTAATGCCACCGATTCATGGGCTTGGCAAGTACTTGTTCCTGTGATGCGACTTTTCAGGCTCTACAGTCCAATTGAGACGGCCGCATATACGTCTCTCTTCGCAATCGCGGGCCCAGACTTTCATTGGGACATGAGTGGAGAGTATTTGAAGCCTGTCGGTATCGGGGGAAAAACAACTCATACTGCCCAAGACTCCAAGCTGGCACAGGATCTATGGTATTGGACGGAGAATGAGATGCGAAACAAGGGACTCATTAGCTGAGTGTCTATGAGCTTGTTTGGATCAAATTGCCAAGGCTATGGATAGATGGAATCATTCATTCTTTAAATCTTTACGCGCCGTACCCTGATATTTTGCCTTAGAACTGTAAGTAGTTGAAGTAAAATATTAATTTTATAATCCTTGGAAAATAATCAAGGCATATTGATGAGCTCCGAGAGTAGGAGTAGACTTATGCCACGTCGTTTCATCTTCAAAACAGGAACATGATCATGCAGTCAGCTGCTTCTCCTGTCCTGGTATAGCGATGAACATGCGCTACACAGACAAAGGAGACATACAGTAGCAGTAGGACCCCGCGCAGAAATAAAGAACATTGTATTCGCAAACTGCATATCTTTACTACCTGCTGAGACCGTGCCTCGGCGAAACTTGACCATGAAACCTGCATCAGGCACGTGAATCTCACGAGGCCCCTACTTAGTCAGTCGAGTGCGGGGTACCCCAAAGACTAACATCAACAATTGATAGGAGATAGTGAACTCCGGAAACATTGGTCGCGCCGCGGGCCACACATGGAAAATGTTATCAAATCGGGGTCCGCGGGTGATGATAGCTTGCGAGCAGTTGCTTTGTGTCACTCACGGGGTGTTCAGGTGATACAGTCGCTGGCGATAAGGTTTCTGAGCAAAGGTCAGGTAGTAATAGAAGTTATTTTTTTTCTCTCTTACTTTTAACCTTGTAAGAGGCTATTTAGCTTTTTAGCTTTTTTATTAATAACATAAATATAGAGACCTCTATAGCAGGCCATTATAATAAACGTTAATATTAAATAAGGTTTATTTACTTTAATAGTATAATTATTGCCTTAATTAAGTAATCATGAAACTTATTCGAATTGACCCTCTGCCAACAGGCGGCAAGGATGACGGAGCAGCCATCCTTACAGCACCAGAGGCCCCTCTTGCCCATTGCCGCGAGAACGAATATTACCCGGATCTTCTGAGCGTCAAACTTCGGGACGACCTCAAGCCTCTTGTCATTCAACAACCTGAAGGGCCCAGTTATAAAGTCCAAGACGGGAACTCCGTATCTTGGCAGAAATGGCGATTTCGCATTGGCTTCAATTGGCGAGAGGGTATGACCATTCATGATGTGAGGTATGACGGGTGAAAGGTGTTCTATCGCTTGAGCATGAGTGAGATGACCGCACCATATGGAGGTAAGATGGCGCCTGAATACCGTCAACTATGACTAACCGCAATCCAACAGACCCCAGATATCCATACCATCGCCAACAGGCCTTCGATCTTGGTGACGCAGGCGCAGGACTGACAGCCAATAACCTGAAGCTCGGTTGTGATTGCCTAGGACATATCAGCTATTTTGATACGTTGCTCACAGCTTCTAACGGAAAGCCCTATGAGGCACCTAACGTGATTTGTCTACACGAACAAGTATAACTACATTCCCATTGTAAAGACTAACTTTCTTCCTAACTATGGTACTAGGGCGCTGGCATCGGATGGAAGCATACTAATGCCAGGACTGACGTTGCTGCCGTTACCCGTGCGCGAACTCTCGTGGTACAGAGTATCATCACCGTCGGAAACTATGAGTACGCATTTTCCTAGCACTTCTAGCAAAACGGAACCATCGAGTTCGAGACGAGGGCCACTGGGATCCTTGCCACAAGTCTAATCGATGAGGGAAAGACGAGCCACTGGGGCAATGTCGTTTCTCCCAGTGTTCTAGCCGCTAATCACCAACACCTCTTCAGCCTCCGCATCGACCCAATGGTTGATGGTGTTGAGAATACAGTCATACAGGAAGACTCTATTGGCTTTCCCATATCAGAGGAGAACCCCTACGGCAATGCCTGGAAGCTGCACAAGACCTTTGTCAAAAAGAGCTGTGCCTTGGATGCCGATCCACAGAAGAACCGAGTATTCAAGATCGTCAACGAGAAGAAATTGAACCCCATATCCAAGAACCCTGTCGGCTTCAAGGTAGTAACGCCACCAGCACAGCTCCTCATGGCTGATCAGGCCTCCCTTGTTCGCAAGCGTGCTCGCTTCGCAGAGCACCATATCTGGATAACACGATACAAGGACGACGATCTCTGGGCGGGATGCAAGTGGACCAACCAGAGCATGATAGAAAAGGACGGTGTAGCGGATTATGCGGCGCGGAACGATGATGTCCGAGGAGAGGATCTGGTCGTGTGGGCGACCTATGGACTCACGCGCAATCCGCGAGTTGAGGATTACCCGGTTATGCCTGCTGAGGCTATCACTGTTGCGCTGAAGCCTGCAGACTTTTTTTTATCGCAATCCAGCTCTTGACGTACCCCCTAGTACTCAGGCTGTCAACAAGAGTGTGTTGGTTCCCGCCAACGGCATTGGCAAGGAAGATGAACGAGAAGCTTGCTGTCGATGAAAGGGCTGTTCTGGGCGTAGGTATTCTTATTACGTTGGTGCATCTTACATGCAACGATGGTAGGATATGTGATATGTCTTTTACAGCATTTCACATGCTTATTGCAACTGCATAATATGCTCAAGCTGCAGTCCCTTAACTTTCTTACCTTATCCTCTGTCTCTTCTGCAATCCTTGGTTATAAATGCCACAAATTCAACAATTTGGACAAGGTTATCCTGGGCGACTACGACAATTGCTCATATTGGGGAAGTAATGGCAACCAGGATCTTTTACACTGGTATTTTCGGGTAAGTCCTACAAACCCATTCTGGCACTGATCGCTTGTTACTCGACAACTCAGGCGCAGCGCGGTGTCGGGCTCCGCGGCCACCTGCAGTCATTAACTTGATCTTCAATGGTCTTGGTTGTAGATAGAAACTCGCAGCCTCGTCACTCACTGCAAAGCCCTAAGGGCTTTCAATAAGATTTATTGGTCATCGTGGAAGCTTTTTGGGTAGAAGCTTATATTGTGAAAACGAATATTGTGTCCTCATTATCTGTGTTAGCAGCCTAAAGTTTAACCTTATGGCGAGCAATCATTCAAATAGCTGTACATCACGTCTCAGGTTACATTGCATTTCCCAATTTGTGACTTTGTATTTATCCAAGCTGAAGCTATGCATATGCGATTTGAGATGTGATATAGAAATAGTAGGTCTGCCGGAGGCCTGCCAAATGCATCGACTGAAAACCTTTCAGTGATGTCCAAGCTTGAACCCCCGACGCGTCCTGTCATGTCTATTGTCTCATGGTACACATAGTAGCGAGGAAATTGGACTTTCCTTGACCGCTGCATCAGAAGGAAATAGGTATCATGGGTGGGATACTGTTCGGTTTCTGCAACACCCACTGTTGATATTTGCAGTACTCAAGCTATTATAATTGTGCCAAGAACTCAGAGAAGTCTTCTTGCGAAACGTCCATCCAATGCATATTTCCCGAAATCCAGTCCCTGACCTGCGACACATGATTGTTCAGTTGAGGTACTGGAATACTCGACCCCGTTGAGAAAGTATCGAAATAGGTGCTACTAAACGACACCGCCCCTTGTGTGCTCTTCAACTGAGCATTAAATCCATCTTCGACCATTTTATCAAGACTTCCTTGGCTTTGTGATTTCGCTTCGACGTATGAGATTGCCAGATTGTACAGAACTTGGCAAAGATCGTGTAGCTCTTGGATAGCCTCAAATGTACCGCAAAGCGGCTTCAACGATTCGCAAAACTCCCCAAGTATACGAATATCCTCGGGATTCGAGGTCTCGATGACGTTGCAGAATACCACGATTAATGGTACGAATGGAGTGTAAATAATCGTCCTGCATACGAAAGCACTCGTTAGAACTCTTTCAGTGCGTGATCTAGAATAGGTGGTCAGGCAACAGTACCATAACAAATATATCGCCTTTGTGTCAGAGCTAGGCTCAGTCATTCTCATGCACTCCCCATGTGCTTCAAAAGCCATCCTAGCAGACTCCAGACACGCAGGACTAACACCACCATGCCCACCCTCTGTTGACGGAATAGCTCTGCGTATAAATGTTTGAGTCGTCCAGTACCATACCTCATCGGCCTTGAGAATCGTCATGATCATCCTGTTAGGCGCTGATCCAAAATCCCCAGTGCTGTTTTCCATCATATGCGCCTGTCCTAGTGGCATCAACGAGTCATCCATGATGCGTTTTAGAGCTACCATCAAGCTCTTTGCGCGCTCGCCACGCTCCTGTATCGACTTCCGAAGCGCCGACGGACTATATAGATTTTGATAGGCTTTGCCAACAAGTCGAGAATGACGGATCCATTGTGTCATCAAATCCCTCCATCCATCTGGTATGTCCACCTTGGCAAGACGCTCCGGCAGCGTTATCTCGTCATCGTGTATAACAGCCGGCCGACCGAGGCGCAAGGAGAGGCCTTTATCAAGGAGGTAAGTTAGCCAGAAGAGAGAGATTTTGCGATCAGTGGTGCTGTCGCTGTTGGGAACGAGTTGATGCCAACCCAGGGTCTGGCATATCCCTCCCGCGCCGGATACAAGTTGCCAAGCAAGCATTGGTTGTGACACCTCTATAGCATAGATAGCCTATTTGGAGTATTTTAGCACCGGCCTTGAACTTATGCAGGCCGTTCAGGAATACTGACCCCTAGAAGAAAGGCCTCTACGTTCTCCAAACTCGGTGGCGCGACAAGGCTGAACTTGTTCAACGCTGTCTCGATGTTGTCTCGGCATAGTTGAGACAGCTTGCGATTCTCCTCACGAGAGGACGGATCCTGCGACGCTTGAGCTTTCTCTTGAAACAGGTAACGCAAGGTCGCGTTCGCGATTAAGAATGTTGAAAGTGAGAAATTGTCAACTGCGAAATATATCTCTCGGCAACAATCGATCAGTCTGTCTTTGGGGATAAAGAGACTAACTATGGTCAAGGTGACGAGTTTCGTTTCTGTCAACGGTTAGTCCATACCAGTTGCGTATAACGAGGGAATCGGTTCTATCCTAAAGCCTACCTTTCAATTCCCGCAGAATAGTGAGAAACGACTGCAGGGGCGGCATTGCCAGTTCCCTTATCCCATCTCCTGGTGGTTCTCTTGGATTTGGCATCCGATCCCCAAGAGACCGGTAGCTATTAATCTCGATCATTTGTTTCAGCGACGACAAGGCAGCGTTCACACGAGAGTTTGGATAGGCGGTTGGCGATTGTCCGAGGACAGTCTGGAAGAAGTCGCTTGCGTACAGCGTAGCAGCCTTCATGGAGCTGCTCCCCTCCAACGCCATCTCTGAATCGGCGTAGCTTAGGCCATCCTGAGTCTTGTCTACAAAATCCCTGGATAGATTGAAAGAGTCCGCAGGTAACGACTCGGAAGGCCTTTGAGCATTTCTGGTAACGGGTTCATCAGTGACTTTGCGCAGGAGCTGTTCTATACCCTCAAGATGATGCTCTATGCGATCTATCTTTTGCTCGCTGTGCTGGAGTTAAGTCGGCTCCCTTCTCAATAAGTAGAGAGTTGATTGAAGCTCTTACTATTGTGAGGAAATGGGGACTCTTTGTTTGGATTGCCGTATCCCTTGCGTCGATCCAACTAAGCTACAGGCGTTTTGAACTGCGCGACAGTTGGAACATGGAAACAGTCTATCGCATCGAATCTTCATTTTGGTTACATGTTAGTCACGATACGACAGGAGGAGAGTGTGCAACCTACCTTTCGGAGACGGCATCGGTCGCACTATGTCAAGACAAGGCCATTATTAGATGATGATTCTCAAGATTGACTATCTAGCCTGGGCATGGCATGCAGTAGACGAGAACTTACCACTCGACCAACTGGCTCTGGGGAATGTTCCTCGGCCATTTTCTCTCACTCAAGGGCGTTGATGAGTGAATTGTTGATGAATAACTCAGCCTGCACACGATAAAGTCGGTGCAGAATGCAACGCGAAACCCCGGTGGGCGATACGATGGCTGGTTGTCGTGGCGCCGTGGCGGCGGGTCAATGCGCACCCGGGCTCAATGGTAAAAATGAGGGGGAAAGGCGGGGGCCCGCGCAGCCCGTGCATCGCGACCCGCGGGCCCGTTCTGTGATAAACGAGTTAGGCTTGATTATCGATCTCGGCATATCTAAGATAAAGCTGCATGTGCGGGGTAAACGATCTTATCCTGACTCAGGTATCACAATAATACGCGGATGGATGGCAGGCTCCCGCTATGTTTACGTCCACGGGGCTTTTCACATAATCTCATCCCATTTTATTGAACGTAATTGAATGATTGAAAGTCCGTAACTCGAATAAGACAAGCAGCAGACGACGCACGCAGCAAAAATGGCGACAACATCTCAGAACTCTATATTCGAAGCAGTTCAAGCCGCTCAGGCTACAGATCCCGGCGCAGACATGGACAAGAAGAACCCAAACGCCCCTTCTTCGGTTTTAGTCCTCGACGATTCGACGTCTTCAGTTAGGCGCGGTAGTATTGAACAACCGTACAGAACATACAAGATCCGTTGGTTCGGACTCGTGGTGTTGACACTGCTAAACATCATGGTTAGCTGGTCGGTATGTCGTTCTTGCAATCGTGTGTTGGAGAGTATTTTGCACATACTCATGCAATGGCTTCCCCAGCACTGCGTCAGTGTATTGGCTGTTGTTATCTTGCACAACACAGAGAAACCAGGATATACTAACAAAAGCTCCAGTGGATCACATTCGCGCCTGTCACTTCATCCACCGCCCAATTCTACGGAGTCGATGAGACAATGGTGAACTGGCTGAGTAGTATATTCGTCTTTGCAAATTTCGCCATGACATTCGTCACTATCAAGCTTCTTGACTGGGGTTTGCGTCCTACCCTCATCAGTGGCAGTGCGCTTCTCCTGATTGGCAATTGGGTTCGCTATGCTGGATCTTACTCTTCCGATGGTAACACAATCGCCGTTGTCGCTGTCGCATCAGTTCTCTTAGGCATGTCGCAATCTCTCGTTCTGAGTGCCCCGACGCGCTTCTCGGAAACGTGGTTCACGAGCAAAGGGCGTGTAACGGCAACAGCTGTTATGAGTCTTGCCAACCCAACTGGAGCAGCGATCGGATCCATCGTCGTTCCCTTGTGGACGAATGAACCTGGCGATATCTCCTCCGTAGTGTTATACGTGGCCATCATTGTATGTCTCGACGCCCTGATCGTCTATCCCCATGCAATGCTTCCAGAAACTTATAATTGCAGTCATCCGCGGTGGCCATTCTTGGCTTTTTCATTCCCGGCGCGCCGCAAACTCCCCCATCGCCGATTCACCATATAGAACGACCGAAGGTCCTCCCATCGCTACGCATATTGATTCGATCGTTAGAGTGTTACCTAATTATCGTCGCATTCTGGGTCTACACTGGTCTCTTCATCGCCACGACGTCTCTGATCAACCAGATCGTCAAACCATATGGGTTTTCCGACACCGAGGCCGGCATTGGAGGCGGTCTCCTCATTGTTCTAGGGTTAATATTCTCTGCCATCACGGCACCAATTATCGACCGAACTAAAAAGTTTCTACTCGTCATCAAGTGCGGAGTGGCTGTCGGAGGTCTTTGCTATCTCGCACTGGTATGGGTTCCAAGTGCAAAAGAGATCGGGGCACTATACGCTGTTCTCTGCTGCATCGGTATCTCGTCGCTTTCTATTGTTCCTGTTGCCTTGGAGGTTTTGACAGAGTTCTCGTATCCCGCGGGTGCCGAGATTACCAGCACTATTGCCTGGGCTGGCGGACAGCTACTTGGTGGGTGCTTCATCATCCTCGGTAACGGTATGAAGGCTGCTGAGAGCGCTGACCCGCCTCGCAACATGAAGGACTTCACTATCTTTCAAGCTGTGTTGGCAATGGCAATGATACCTTTGCCCTTGATGTTAGGAATGTTTGGGCGCAGTGATAAAGTAGTTCTTAAGCGTACGTACGTACACCAAAGCATGTGAACCGGTCTCGATAAAAGATGAAACTTGGATCGATAGGATATTCTTTTTCGGGGATTTTTCTCGTTAACCGCTGATATTGTCAATTTTGACCCTGACATCTCGAATGCTAGGATGTCGCCCTACTTATATACTTCGGACCCCTGCACAACTAAACCCTTAGCTTCAAGTTTAGCATTAACTACTACTCCGTACTCTCTTCGGCGTCCCGCGGGAAAGCGTCTAAGCTTCCAATCTAATTTTAAACGCGGCTCTACATGAAAGACGTAAGCACAATTCTCAGCCCCTTTTGTGGTGACATCGCCTTTGGTTTCAGTATTAGATAAATTCCTTCTTGCCACTCATTCGTCTCTTCGTTCGAGCTCCTCTATCGTCCTCAACACACGTTTTCATCATGCCATCCCGCATTCAACGACTGCTTCTTCTAGCATGGTCTGTGCCGGTTCTTCTCTCAGGCCAGATTAACAGTGTCGCGGCGCACCACCTCGACTATGTAAACGGCGAGACCGGACCAAGCATCGAGAGCTATCTTACGCCAATATCGAAATCGCAAAGTCTCTATGTCCCAAGATCAGATAATGAATCTCGTCGACTGGATTGCTTCGGGACAATACAGAACGAGCTTTATGTTACCGACTTCTTGCAAAGCAACTTGGATATCTTGACAGGGCATTCAACTTGCTGGCTAAACAGAGGCGTCGACGGTCTAAGGATCTCGCTTGAAAGAAACCTCACAGCGACGCGTCCGTCGGGTATGCAGGTTCCTAAATGCCCTATCAACATCACCAGCTCAGAGAACACCTACTTAATCGACTTCGCCAAGAACACCTATCATGTTAATACCATTTCGAAATCTCTTTTAATAATACTGACTAGTATACACGGTAAGTCTTTAGCTTCCAAACTTGAGACATCACTAAGAGGGATTTAGTGGCCGCCATGACCCTTGCTTTCTTTTTCGTATACCCTGCCATCCTGATCTTTTCGACACTAATCGCTCTTGGCGAACTGATTGAAAGACCTTTGTTTAAAGCTCGGATTGAAAAATGGCAGAAAATACTTTTCTCTGTTTTCTTCCTCCCTCTCTTGGTCATTGGAATGCTATGCGGATTGACTGGAATGGGATCGTCAGACCATTTCCGAACGCAACACGGCGTAAGTGTGGCATGTCGTTATCAGAACCATGGAACTAACCATGAATCTTCCAGATTATCGGGTTGGTCACAGCAGTTTTGGCGACCTTGGCAGTGGGAGTGTACCTTATGGAGAACAGCCTCAGATCAAGGCTTTCAATCAACAGGAGATGGCGCCGGGTACATAAGATGGTCAACTACGCCGATATCTTCCTCTGCCAGTCGGTTCTCATGCTTTCGGGTTTTGCCCTGCCCGACGGCATCGATGATTTCCAAGTTATGAGCCTTTGTGAAACAAGAAGCATATCCACCTCGTTGTCATTCTCGGTGGGCATGATGGTTGCTTTCATATGGAACAGTGCGATGGCGGCCATGACTCTCCAGTGGTGGCTAGTTCGCAGGGTAAGTGAAGACAAGCCTCCAGGCAAGGTGTGGTTGTTAATATCACGCGTCTTTCGGCGGAACTCTGACACCCGCGAAGAAGACGGGTAGAAGGGTAAACACTTGACAGAACTCGATTGCAAGGCCAAGGCACTTATATATCACCAAGCGAGTATGAATCAAGTCGTTATAATTTGTTATGTATGGAAAGATATTCTATTATGTCACACTTCTAGATTATTCTAACAGTTCTTCAACATATTCCGTGATATCTGAAGTTAATCCTCTTTTGTACCTACGCCACAGTGATGCCCACAAACGCACCAGATCCTTCGTATACCCTCTTCCTGTTACCACCATCCATATCAAACTGGTACACCGAGCCTCCCAAATCAGTGGCGAAGATACGACGGTTCTTCGGGTCGAGCTTGATACCGATAGCCTCGTGTAATCCTCGAGCAACAACCTCATAATCCTTCCCTGACTGACTTGCGCCACCATGAGTCACCTTTGTAATTCCGTCGAGTTTGGCACGGTTAATGGTGTTACCATCTGGCAACTCGCCCCGATCCGTCCAGTAGAGAACATTCTCATCCTCGTCGACCTCCAAATCAATAGGTTCTGGCAAGCCCTGGAACAGTACCTCGATATCCTTCCTTCTCTTTGCATCCTCGCCTGGTTGGAATTCGATGTTGGCTTGAAAGATGCGACCCCGTCCTCCTTTAGAAGGACCCTTCTGCGACCAGTAAAACTTGCCAGTGGAAGGTGACACAGTGATGCCGACACACCATCTCGTAGGGTCTAGCATATGCTGATCAATTTGCCAATCACCAGTTTGGACCAATACTTCGAGTTCAGAGCCATCAAAGTTGCATCTTATGATCCTCATTCCCTCACGATCAGCAAAGTACAGCTTCGAGTTCGTGTTGTCTATAGTCAATTGCTTTGGTGTATGTACCGACCCTTCCGGGACAATCTCCGTGACATCCGTTCCGTCTAGATTGCAACTGTAGACAGCACCGTCATTTGCCGAAGGATTGCCCATGCAGGTCCAGAAAAGCTTTCCGGTGGACTTCGAAATGTCAATACCATCAGGCATGCGTTGACCCGAGACAAGCGTCATCATCGGCTTTGCATCGCTGAAGCCCACCAAAACGCGACCGGCTGAAGCATAGTCCTTTGGGTTCCCACTTGACAGCCCGATGTCTAAGAAGTAGAGCAAAGATTCATGATCTGAGTCAACAGGCTGCTTTGGAGGGAGCAGTCCACCCTTGTCGGACTTGGCTCCCAACTTGCCTTGATCAATGAACTTCTGAAGGAACTTGACTGGCGTGTCGGGCAAGCCACGCTCTGCAATGTAGTGCTGCTCAATGAAAGACACAGTATCAAGACCAACTGCATCCATCATAGCAATAGGTCCCTTTTCTTTGCCATACCACATCTCCTTCCAGATGTTCTCAATCTCCTCTGGTGTCGAGACCTTTTCGGCGAGAATGTTTAGGACTTCACGCTTGATAGCAGCCCAGAGACGATTGTAAATGAAACCAGTTGACTCTTTGCGTGCGATATATGGGTGAAACTTGATCTCTTCGAGTTTCTCATATAGGAATGGAAAGTTGCTCTCGTCGGTTTCGCCGTCGGTCATGAGCTCGACGACGCGGTAGTCAGGTGGCATGTAATAGTGCATATTCAGAACGCGTCGTTTCGTCTCCGGCTTAAGGCCCTCAACCATCTCCCTTGACTTGTAAGAAGATGAGTTGCTGCAGAGGATAGTGTCGTGGGATGTGAGCTTTTCCAAGTCTGCAAAAGTTGAGATCTTGAGTGGAAGCTTCTCGGGGACAGCCTCAATGACGAGCCATGCCTTTGCAACAGCCTCAGCGAGATCATTGACAGCTGTGACAATTCCTCGGGTCTCTGAGTCTGAGTATTGAGACATGCTGGTGTTGCAGTATTCTACGGCAGCAGCCCTTTGTTCAGGGCTTGGGTCCCGGATGATAACGTCGAATCCGCTTGCAACCCAGCCACATGCAATGCGGCGGCCAAGTACGCCTCCGCCAAGTACGGCGACAGTGCGACCTTCGGTTGAAGGAAGATTAAAAGCACTCATACTGTTATGGTTGAGCAACAATTGTGAGATGCTGAAGGAGGTAGAGTGTCTGAAACAGATTAATGTTCGCAGGATAGTAGTGATATGAAGTAGTTATGAGACAATAGAACTCGACCTAAATGCGAGTTGTTGGGAGTTTTGCAGAGAACCTATCTTATACATAGTCTTGAAGCGATTTCCGGTCCAAATCGATCCGGATTGTCGGTGCATGACACCTCCGATCGGGACCGGCTGGTACGGCATGACGGAAGATACGGGACACAATGATGAGGCTCAGCTTGCCTGAAGTTCGAGCCCCGAAAAGGTGACACCGACTAAAACGTGGGGCGGCCGAGGTCATCAATGACTTGTACGCGCAATAGCCCAAGACGACATTTTTTATCATTGTTAGTACACTGCGGCTCCGTTATGACGCAAAAATGGCATTAATTCCGCGTTGCTTCCGCTAACAAAATCTAACCGCATGAATCTGACCCACAACATCCTTGCCTTGAACCTCATGGCTCCACTCCTCGGCACATCTAAATATGGGGCTACCCTGGCTTTAGAATCTTCGAAGAACAGCACATTCCCACCTCAGAAGGCTTAGCATACAGCTTCGGTTCTTCTTTACCACTTCCAGCGTGTTGTTTGGACCAATCAAATATCTTGCTGACTCACACATATCGGCATTCGAATTAGCCTTCTTGATTACCTGCAGCGTCTCTCTATCATTGACGTCATAGTCGCAAACTAACTACCCTGAACCTCTCTTAAATACTAAATAGTTTCACAGATAAAGTGAATCAAAGACACAATTTACTACTACATAGAGAGGGTAAGTCACACAAAATAGTGACGTGGTCTTTAAATTAAGTAGATTTGTTATCTCTAAATGGAATATTTACTTCACTGAATATAAATACCTGCTCTCAAGTGAGAACCAAATATTGAGTCACAATATATCTAGACGGGACCGCCAGTCAACAACACCTTTATTCCACTAGAAGCTACCAACATAGTATTAAATACTTAATTGCCCCAGACTCTTCCGTAGCCTCTCAATAATCGTAGGCATCCCAGCCGCTGCTGTAGGTTTCCAAGTTTCATCAAACCCAGGCTCCTCGGTGCACGTTTCGAGGGCCTTTGCAAGCTCATGCATCTCAACAATATCGCGACTATCCAAAAGACCTTCACGACGATTCAGTAGCCAGAGCAGATCAAGAGCGCTCTGAAGGTTTTCACCCGCTTCCGACGCAAGGCTCTCTTTATCCTCTTCATCACTACCTTCATAGTGCCAAGGCTTTTTCTCATAAAGAATGTCTGATTGTCGCAATGCAAAAAAAGCCTCGTCAAGATTGTTGAATGGTTTCGGAGACTGTGAGTCCTGAGTTTTGCTAGCGCGATACCATTTTTCCAATGCCAGAGACAATTGGATCGCTTTCCATAAAGTTGGATGATTCTACTCCAAGTCGGCAGAACATCTCGGCAAGTTTCGTAGTCATCGCGCGGTCTTTATCGGTTGATGACGGTAATGGTGAATGGAATAGCGAGATTCCTGCGCTGAGATGTTGCAGAAGTTCATCACAACGACCAGTAAGGCCCTCGAATGAGACGAAAAGTAGACAGCAGATCATAATAATATGTAAGTCTTGAGATGCTGTCATGGATGGTATAATAGTAGCAATAGCATTATTGTACTGGTACGTAGCGAAGCGCTTTAATTCGTCCTGGTCTGAATGACCGAGTGATTTCGCCATGAATAGTCTATGCGAAGCGCCAGCTGCAATCATGCTGTATCGGATTGATTCGATCTGATAACCCATGGGCAAAGCGTATCGGAGCCAAAAGTTGGTCGAATCGGCAGAGAGTGATAGCTGCGTGGCCGTGAACTGCAGGAAGTGTTGGAAGTATAAACGCTCTGAACCTGTCAACGAGGGGATGTCGCCAATGTTTAAGCACAAAGTAATTCTATCAGAACTTGTTGGTGCAGCCTTTTTTCGGTGTTTTCGCCGGGTTACTTTGGGTTTAGGCATCGCGTAGCCGTCGCATTTGATCTTGTCCTCGCAGCAACGGTTACATGTCGGTTTCGCCTCGTCACATTTTAGGTGTCGAATCCTATATAAATAAGTACTCGAAAATAAGAAAGCCATAACGCCACTTACTTGCTGCAGACAGACTCCGGATTAGCCACTGGGCTTGGGTGGTAAAGGATCTGAGCAAATATACCATGTGATGCAGCCATTGCGGCTTTTGGGGGCAGATGCACGCTTATGCTTGATCTTGGCAGTCACGATTCCTTAGATAGCCATTGTTGCACGTAGAATGCCGTTGACAGTAAACACGAGGGAACCTATAGGAAGAATAACACTTCTGGGCAAGGTGAGTTTTTCTAAGCGGAGGATAAATATCATGCCCCACTTGCGATCGGGCATCGCAAACAGTTTTTTACGGGAAAGCCAATCACAGTGACGGAATGAGGCAGTTTAAGCCTATTTGAGACACCCAGATCGTATCCACTTCACTATGGATTTAATACTGTCATAAGTTGTTGAGCGCTTTCAGTTAGCTTCACTCAGGATGGTATCACTGGTAACAGTCTAGGATGAATTGCAGAACCAATACAGCAAAGAATTCTGCTTTAATTATGTTTTGCTGTAATATTAAATACGAAGCATGAGGCCAGGACTCAGTATTTCGTCTCTCTTCGCAAAAGTGAGATCTAGACCTTGACAAACTCAACAGGTTCTCATGTAGCATCGCTTTAGCGCATAAGGAGCCTGGCTATTAAAACTTTCAAGGCGAGAAGTTTAAGTACATAAACCTCTTTTTAGACACGTCTTCAGATAGTCGCGAGGCATGGATATAATAGAGTAATATAATGAAAGAAAATATCTTTAAATGAATAGTAATATGCCTCATAACATTATGGTAAAGGCATTGGCCTTCAAGCGCTTTGCAGCGCCTAATATTTCAGAATGATATACAAGGCATGAATGAGGCTAGGAACGAAGACTGCCTGAGTTAGCACGTGATAACTTGGTGGACAGTGTAAACATACACAGACATGTCAGAAAAGATTCATCCAAAAATCACCTCCACATCCTCGCTCCATAAAAACGCCGACTGGAGGGAGAATGATCGCGAAAATGATCTTGCAAACGTCACTAACAGAGTTCAGCAGCTGTATCCGTACTGAAGAGATATGGGATATGGGGGAGAGGATAAGACTTACCCAGCAGTGAACGGCATCTTGGTTGCTTTGGTAAGGAAAGGATGGGTTTAGAAGGAGTGGTAGGAGAAGCAAATTATTGCCAAGCTGATATGTAAAAGAATGTCTTGGAACCTTGATATTTCTAGGAGGATTGGAATGCTCTTTTTATAACTGCTTGGCTTATTCTTTAGATCAGGCTCTGGATTATGTTGAATTATCCTGCGGGCTGTGATCGTCCTGTCGTAAAGTCGGACTTCCCGCCAGTGCATGCTAGCAACGACACCATTCAGCGACTATCTCACAAAAATGGATAATTCCAGACCAATCATTCTAGACAATCTCATAGTGCTTGATATCCGGATCCATGACAGTAAGCCGGCCTGGAGGTTTGATCCGTAAGGCGAGGCATATGATTGGTTGTCTCGTGTTAAAGTGAAATGGCATTATCCGTACCGTAGCGCATCATTCCCGCCTTACCATTTGCGAACAGGTACAACTTATGGGGCGGGAAGTATGAGAATTATGGGTCAGATTTTGCCATTTGAGACCAAAGGGAAATGCTTTTCCTCTAATTATGCGTTCGAGTGCTTGTTTATTTTATAGGATCTATTGTGATTGACATTTGAGAGTCCTGTTTAGGGAAAATGCACATCAACTCGAAATATTCTAAATACGACAATGAAAATTTTTCGTCACGCCTAAAATGCAAAAACCTGGTCCGAGATCTTAGCTGATGCTCCGGGCTGTTCAAAACCCAGGTCAACAAGTGCCTTCTTCGACGCGTTCACCATCCCCGGTGGACCACAAAGGAACACCTTTGAATCCGCGCTCGGCGATGGAAGCTTCTCCTTCATCAACTCCCGAGTCACATAGCCAGACCCGAACTTCCAGTTTGCTGGCGGCTGATCCAACAGGTAATAGACCTTGAAGTTCTTGGGATATCTCCTTGCAAACATGTCCAGCTCTTCCCGAAGTAAAATATCCTGCTCTGTTCTGTTGGCGTAGAGAAGGGAGATTTCTGTTGTGTCACGGTCATGCTCGCAGATAGCACGAATGACCTGGAACATTGGGGTAATGCCAGTGCCTCCAGCGATCATACCAATCTTCTTGCAAAGGTTTGTTTGATACTTCATTGCTCCCTTGGGTCCTCTGAAGAGAACCTCGTCTCCAACCTCGAGTTTCGCTAGATACTTGCTCGTCAGCTTGCCATCCGGGTATACCTTGATGACCAGTTCCAGAACGCCAAGGTCGGAATTGTTGGATACTGGTGTATATGATCGTGCGACGCTCTCTCCATCTACGTCTGCCTTGATGGTGACATGCTGCCCGATTGGTAGGCCAAGAATGGTGCTCGTGGTCGGAAGACTGAATGTCAAACGGTAAACATTTGGTGCAATGAGTGTCTTTTGCTTGAGAGGAAGTGGCGAGTAAGTGACCGGATCCAACAGCCCTCTTTGCAGCAAAGTATCTTCTTGAGCTCGTTTGGGAACCTTCATATGGGCAGGATAACTCGTGAAGGGTTTGCTCTTCATCGCCATCATGGTGAATCGTTGTGCAGCAACGGCATTGGCGGTTGCGAGGGATCCACCTCCGACGATGATGCCTTTGATGAAACTTGAGCCAGCTGAATCACTATGTAGGGATGAAAGCAGCCAGTTTGGTACCGTGAGTCCTTGGCGGCGACCAAAGTAGTAAGCTCCCGCACCAGCGCAGACAATAAAGCCCAAGTTGACCAACGCTGAGACAGATGAGGATCCACCAGTCTGGATCTTCACTGCCTTTACAGGTGCAAGTGGTTTAAGCTTGGGTTTCTTCTTCTCAAAACCCTGAATCTTGCCAACGCAGCAGTCTTTCATGATCTCGAAGGCATCTTCTGAGTGACCGGCGTTGTCAAAGTCTTCACTGGCGTCTGTACCAGCTGCTTCTGTGAGGACATCTGCACCACCAGGATGATCTGCCAGATATTTTGTGACGTCGTAGACTGGTCTCTAGTTAGTGAGTGGCCCAACTGGAATCGTTGTAGCGTACCTTGGCCGTGGATAATTAGCCATGCATCCTCAGGGCTGCTATGCTCAGCAACTTGCTTGATCGTATATTCCTCCATTGATGAATGTCAAACACAACAAGAGACTTGGTTCAGTTAATTCAAGAGTAGGTATTTGGCGAAGAGCTTAAAGCAGTCGGACACGAACAACAGACACTGGGTCTACTGCAGACTGTCCTCTTAAACAGCTCAGTGCACACGTATCAGGCGGTCAAAATGTGGCCACAAACTGTACAACCCACAAGCAAAGGATCACTGGACCGTCCAGGATCATGCCACCATTTGCATGTGTCCACAGCGGGCCGGAGTGCAGCTCCGTAGTGGGCCTTGAAAAATGCCGAGGCTTCAGGCCCGTCGTGGACCCACAGGACCGAGGCCGACCCGCTTCGTTGATCCACTCCGACCGACCCAAGTCGGTGAAACAATGCGAATTCCGCTGTTGATGTAACAAACAACACTTTATTGGCCGAAGAATGATGTTTGACCCTGGAACCCCTCTATGGTATTGCTCTTATTTCCGTCTTCGCGATTATACTAAACGCGAGTACCGACACTGCACGGGTCCTTCCGATATTCCCGTTTGCATCATCCAATCGTAACAAACATTGTAATCAGACCCAGAAATCTGCGGACACGGATATGCCGAGAGATTAACGGGTGCAAGGATAAAATTTCTACGATGTAGGACTTTAACGCCATTCATGTTGCAGTCCGCGGCGACAGACATGTTGTCTCCACGCTGGGTTTCGTATCCTTGCCTGCGGTGTAGTCATAGAAGGCGAGAATGGGTATTTGCAAGTGCCATGCGTGATCACCTTTCGCCTTGTGGAATTTCTCGTATATAACATCTAAATGTTCACTTTTGAATACACAGTCTTGGCTTTTCATTCAGTGTATTGTTATCATTATGGCAACAAAACAATTTTATCTCTTGGGCGAGTCACCGTCAACCGCCAGAGAAGCTGAGCTGCCGCCGGCTGTGGACTTTGAGGAGCTTCAGAACATTGTCGCATCTCACTTTGCCATTGTCAAGCCAAATGGTAAGTTTGACCGAGCTGCGTTAGCAATGCAAGTGATTAACTTGAACCCTTAGGCGTCGGCTTTGTTCACGATGACCGAAGACTCACTGCAGTATCCGAAGTCTTGGGCAGAGACGAGCCAATCGCCGTCTCCATCAACGGCAATGCTGTTCGAGATGTACCCGGTCCAGCTGGTATTCCATACTTCGGTAACTACCTAGAGATTTACCCCGATCATCTCGGTAACCATCAGCGACTATTTGAGAAATACGGACCATTGTTCGTCACAAACAGCATGGGCAACCGCCTCTACCAGACCAACAGTGCCGAACTTTCCAACATCTTCCTAGCCGAAGACCACTACTTCACAAAGGACATCGTCCCCGGCCATCCCCTCCACCCAATCAAGAACCAAGAAGCAGGCGTCTTTCTAGCAGATACAGACACAGAACAATGGCGTCTTGCTCACAAATTCCTCCCGCCAGCGCTTGGACCAAAGGCAGTTCGTCACTACGCTCCAACGATGCAGAGAACAGTAGAGCAATCCTTCAAAGTCTTTGATGAGCTTGACGAAAAGGGCGAAGCGTGGAACGTCTACCAGTATATGCTGAAGCTTGGCTCGCAAGCAGTTGGTAAGCTTGTTTTAGGGATGGACTTTGCGCATTTTGAGGAAGTCGACTCGCCGCTGCATGAGATGGTCCTCAAGATTGCTGAGAACTTGGAACTGAATAAGCGTGTGTCTTCGATGGGAGCTTGGTATGCTAAAATGCCATTCGGTGATCCCAAAAAGGTCAGAGATACGATGGCTAGGATCATGGAGATGATGACGGAGTCTATTGCCAAAGCTTCGAAGGGGCAGGAGGATCTGGAGCTTCAAGATGCAGCACTCAAGGCTGAGAATGTTGTTGGTAAGTTGTAACCTTGTACACGGATTGGTTGCAGACCCGGCTGACTTTCTAGATTACTTCCTTCGAGCCAAGGACAACAAGGGCGGCAAGCTTCCACCCTCACAATTCGCCCCAACCCTGCTTGTAGCTACAGCCGCCGGCTTCACCACCACGTCGTCCTTGCTATCCTGGCTAATCTACAGTCTTGTCAAGTACCCAGGAAATCAAGAACGTCTTCTTCAAGAACTGATCGACAACGACTGGGATGACGATACACAAGTCACGGCCGAGACTACGAGCAAGCTCAGCTTCCTAGATAAGTTCATCAAGGAAGCCCAACGCTTGCACAATCCCTCCTTTCAACCTGGTCGTACTACCAAGGTTGATATGATCTTGCCAGGAGGCTACAGATTGCCCAAAGGCGCAGTCGTCATCTCAGCACTGCATCACATGCATAACAACAAGGACGTATGGGAGAACCCGGGGCGTTTTGACCCTGATCGCTGGGACACAGAACAGGTGAAGAATCGGCCTCCCGGCTCCTACATCCCCTTCGCGACAGGCCCAAGAATGTGCGTCGGGTTCAACTTTGCGCTGCAAGAGATCAAGGTGTTTTTACCGAAACTTGTTTATCGCTATAAGTTTAGCTTGGCGCAGGATGGGCCTATTGAGTATGATCCGTACTTCCAGCTGATTCGGCCGAACAATTTGTATGTACAGGCGGAGAAGAGGGTGAAGTGGCCACCGAAGTCTGAAGTCTGAGTGACGGCATTGAGTTAGTAGTTAGTAAGTTTATAATTTGGAATATATAGAAAATAGAGAATTGAACACTGTCTTATGGTACGTTTCGTAATATCATGAAGTCTTCGGACAAATTCCGCGGACAAGTTCCGACATAAATTGTGGTTCACATCAGGATCAGGGCCGGGTCTGCCAGACATGAAGGCCTTTTTGTTCGAGAACATCTCCGAGCCGACAGTGCCGCTGCCACGAACACGTATGGCATGAAGACGGTAAGCAAAAATGATGCCCGCAGCCGTCTCGTAAGAATCGGTCTTGGAACTCTCTTTTCCACCTGAAATACCGGCGCCAACCTCAACGGGCACCGGCCCCGCTGGGCCTGAAGCAGAAAGTGAGGTATTATGTCCCCTTCCTTTCTCTTTGGTGACTGTGAAGGGGGAATTGGTAACTCTGAGTCCGGAAACGAAGTAAACAGTTCTCTTTCCATACATGGCAGAGTCAATATGCTCTCTAACTGCCTCCGTGTTGACGATACTCTGCAGAAACTCCTTCATAAATGGCGCCACTAATGATCGAACTTCATGGTCAACCGTCCCATACTCAAGAGCGTTGCGACGACTAGTCTCATAGCCGATAGAGGCAGATGCAAGCTCTACGAATTTGGCAAAGAGATTAACCCCAGCCGTTTGAGTGACATCATTTGAATGAGAATGGTTCGTCTCGATCAGAGTTTGGACTTCAGGAAGCGTGATTGAGTCGGTGCGGGGTGATGCAAGGGTCTGAGTTGGACGACTAGGATGAGGGATAACAGCGCCAAGCTGGAGGGGTCCGTCGGGAGTGAAGGTGAAGTCAGGGGCGAGGAACCAGGACTTCATGATGGATAGGTCGTTATTTTAAGCTTTGGAGATTATTTAATCGGTAAACTAAAAACGTAAAAGGGCTTTGCTTACTAGAAGGTTAGGCTGCGAGCTGAGTTAACCCCGCACGATACCTGACGAGAATCCATCGGCCAGCAAACCAATAAGTAGCTGCCTCGTTAACACCCAGCCTTAGTATCTCACCACTGGTCAATATACGCTTCAGAGTGACATTTCATCAGTAATCCCCTTCAATATCCCTAGATCCGATTGACAGTCTCAATACGGGATTCCAGATGAATTCACCCTTGAAATGTCTTGGCAAAGACAATTGCATGAACTTACCCTATGGCCCGTGTGCCCTGACTAGTCCAAACGTGGCGTGATATCCCGCCCTCCAACCCCTGTCCTCGATCTCAATCGCTATAAAAAGAGTTTAACAAGGGTCGAAAAACCCGCTAAGGGTTTCAACGTGATGCATTTGGTGGAAAATCCGCTCAACGGCCCTGGAATTCTAATTCTTAGCGGCAACTGAAATCGCTCTTGGCTTCTAGAAGGAGGAGATGACCGACGATGTTAAAGTTCGTATTTACGTATTTTAACTCTATTTTAGTAATTTCTTCAAGGGTTTTGATCCACTTTCTTGATTCCCTCTTTTCTTAGTGGACGGCATCTCCCATATGCCGGCATTATCAGATGCCGCTAAACAGTAGCTTCGGACAGGAGAGTAACCCATGATATACCGGTACAGGGAACAAGCCTCGCATCTCGCTGCTATTTAAGTTCTTGGGCAATCCTCGAAGAAGCTCAGTCTACCAGCCAAGCTCGTCCTTCGTTACACTCTGACCTCAATCAGCCATTCGTTCAACACATTCGCTTTAAACAAAATGCTCGCTCACTCATTCCTCGCCAGCCTGGCTCTCGCAGCCTTGTCCGTCGCGAGCCCCGTAGCGCGTGCCAACGGCTCATGCTCCGATCCCGTCGTTCGTAAAGAATGGCGCGAACTCACCAGCGCCGAGAAGACAGAATATCTCCGCGCTGCAGTATGCCTTCGCAACCTCCCCAAAAAGACATACAAAGATGTTGACGAAGTCACAACACGCATGGATGACCTTGTCTACACCCATTTCATTCTCAACATAGATATCCACTTTGTCGCGAATTTCCTTCCCTGGCACCGTTGGTATGTGCAGCTTCATGAGGATATGCTTCGCGATGAGTGCGATTATAAGGGCGTCCAGCCATACTGGGACTGGACGATTGACGCCGATAAGAACGACGTGGTCAACTCTCCTCTGTTCGATCCCAAGACCGGATTCGGCGGTGATGCAAAGCTCACTGGCAGTGATGTTCCTGGCTTCAAGCGTTGTGTCGTCGATGGACCTTTTGCCAACACGAATCTTACTTTGGCTATGGGATGGCCTGACATGAACACCCCCGGCAATCGCCTCCATTGCTTCACCCGCGAGTTCAATGGTGGCCTTGGTAAGGACGAGGATGGCAACCAGATCCTTGGTGATATGCAAGCTACTGCCTACAATTCTCGGGTCATGGATACCATCTACAGCTTTGACAACTATCACTCGATGTCCGATATGCTTGAGGGTCTACCTCATGCTCAGAGTACGTTATCTCTAAGCACCTCCGACCTCCGAATACTAACAAGTCAAAAGTTCACAGCATCATCTTCGGTGACATGGGTCCCGCTACCTCACCTAACGAACCCCTCTTCTTCCTTCACCACGCCAATGTCGACCGAGTCTGGGCCAAGGTAAGACCCCCTACTTCCCTTTGGGAATTTCATGTTTACTAACTATTTCTTAGTGGCAAGGTCGCAATGCCACTCGCCTGGCTGACTATACTGGCTTCAACGATCCAAACAAGTGGTACACTGCCCAGATCACTGATAAAATGCCTGTTATGCGTCTGGCTGATGAAGAGCCTGTTGTGAAGGACTATATGGATACCCGAGCTGGCCCTCTGTGCTATACTTACTCATCCATGTAAATTTGTGATTAGTAGTAATATCTAATACCATATCAGAGACGCATTGTTTGATCGAATTATTTCAACAAGTATTGTGAGCGGCAATTGTTGTCAATTATCAAATGGCAACCCTCTCTGAAACTAAACTCCCTAGTTGTCAAGCCAAGCTACGACCAGATGATGTTGAACAGCCCAACTTCGTTTAAAAGCCACCGCAGTCGTCAGGGTCACAGCGAGAGGGAGCATGGTGACCAGTCCAAGGGCATCTGGGATTGGTGCCACTTCCTCCAAGACGCGGGTTGCCAATACACTTTGATCCAGACAAGTTTCGTACCCCTCCATACTCGTCTGCACATCCACAGCCGTTGAGACCACCACTGAGGCAGCTGGAATCACAGAACCATCCGTTGTCTTGGATTCATTAGCAGTGATACAACTGAAGATGGAGAGTAGCTTACAGTTGCATTCAATCCAGCCTTGGCTGCAGTAGCGAGCAACAATAGGCTCCGTGGCCAGCATAAATGTGGCGACTATAGCTGCATTCTTCATAGTGAATGACGAGAACTTGAATATGACCAAGAGGCTTATTTAAAGTAAATGTGGATGTATAGAAGTGGTGAACGATGAGTGAGGCAATAGTTGCCAGAAATATGAGTTGCATACGGCTTTATATATAGTTAACTGTTGACATGCCTCGTTACTCTGCTCTATCCGTCTAGTTACTCTCGGCAGGCAATACCGGTTGAACGGCACTGATAGCAGCAACGTATGCAGGAGACATAGTCTGAGGGATTCCACTAATAGGAGTAGCAATTCGAGTTGGACTGCTTGCTTGGATCTAAGCTAGAAAGCTGAACAAGACTTCAAAACGCCTCAAGCCAGATAGACTCTTATTTCTCCGCGTCGAATATGACCTTTTGAACCTTCATCGCGTCGAACAGCTCATAGCCCTCAAGAGCATTGCTCAATGGCATTACTGTCGCAGTCATAAAGCTAGACAGGTTAGTTCAGTCACATTGAGGTGCATGGCGACTTACTCTAGGAGATGTTGCTTCTTAGCCAGCAGCTTTAAAGAGTCTTCGAAGATACCTGAGAATAATCGTCAGAAAGAGACTTCCACCATTTGAGACATGGACTTACTCCGAACGGGACATCTGCCCATCTTTATAGTAAGGTTCTTTCCGTAAGCCTGATTGCCAGTCCACGGAATCTCTCCATTGTGAACACCAACACTAGAGATGACGCCCCATGGTCGAAGAAGCTTGAAGCCCATGTCCAGAGCTGAGCTATGTCCAACAACCTCAATGATCACGTCAGCGCCACGACCGCCACTCAGTTCCTTGACTCGCTTTTCCAGTTCATCTTTTTGGGTGAGGTAATTCCATGATTCGGCTCCAAGACTCTTGGCAAGTGATAATCTGGACTCGATACCGTCAACTGCCAGAATGGCCTTGGGCTTATACTCCAACGCGGCAATGAGCGCACAGATGCCCACTGGGCCGCAACCGATCAGAACGACGATACTATCCTCGGCCTGTTCTTTACCCAAATCCTTCAGACCATTGGCAGCAGCGTAGCAGCCGGTCGGGAAGATATCAGCCATCAAACAGAGTTTCAGTTCATCGATCTCCTGGGGAGCTTTCACAACAGTACTCTCAGCATACAGGATCCTCACATATTCAGCCTGCGCTCCATCAAGAGGGACGGTGCCAAAGAGAAGACTTTTGTCACATCGTGACGAGAAGCCGCGCTTGCAGAAGAAGCACTCGCCGCAGCTCACGGTGAAAGGACTTACGATAGCATCGCCTGGTTGAAGCTTGGTGACAGCAGAGCCAATCTCATCGACGACGCCCGTGAATTCGTGGCCCATGATGAAGCCGGTTCCGGAGGGTTGATGCCCGCGGAAGACATGAAGCTCACTATGAGACGTAGTCAACAGATGAAGACTTGCGCCATTCTCGAATCTTGGTCCAACCTTCCACATAAGGCTGTGTATTTGACCTTCACGATTATGTCTGTAGGGTCTTGAATCGTGGGTTTCGGTCGATCCTCAAGAGCCACTTGTTTGACCCCTTTGAAGATGACGGACTTCATGGTAGCAGTAGGAGGGATCGAAAGGGCTCGACTGATGGTGCGATACGATTGCTTTAGGTAATTGGGTTTTTATTTTTATTTTTTAGAAAGACTTTGATGATTTTCTGATTGTGTCTTCCGGTATAAGCATCTGATTGTTGTTAGGGTAGGCACGGGATATCTACCCCGCTGTCAACCCGTCGGCCGAGGTTCCCGGGTTACCCTTTATGGACCGGCAACCGCCACATGCTGTCATAGCTCAGTGGCTTCATAACATTAAATCGTTGGACAAAGTGTACGATAAGTTGCAAGCGACAGGATACAGTAAGGTAACCAGAAATACCAGACTCAATCTGACATCAAGGGTCTTTAATTACAAGAGATTCGTTGTCTTTGCCATTTGAAGTTTGTGCATTTTCTGGTCCACTTTGGTGGGTATGAAATATCGCCTTATTCCCGCTGTCTCCGATAGTGATTCCCTTTCCCGATCCTAACTCCGCCTTCTAAGCATCACTACTACGTATAGATTATAGACTAATAATAGCCAACCGCTAACTTCCCAGAGATATAAATTCACCGAGCATGTCATGATAACAGCAATTTAGTAAACCAGGAGCCATACTCATTTTTGAACCGGCCCTACAACTTTACACATATCTTGACGGTTACGATGTCGGCTCAGGATCCCTCATTGCGTGAGACTAACTGGCCTACTCTGGCGAGCTACGCCTCTACGCATAACGATACTTATCCTTTCATCAATCCATCTAAAGCCAACCTGGCAGGCAAATCAGTCTTGATCACGGGGGCCTCCAAAGGAATCGGGAAGGCGACCGCGATTCGTTTCGCCATGGCAGGCTGCTCGAAAGTCATTCTTGCCGCTCGTTCTGACATGGCCGATGTTGAAGCGGCTGTCAAAGATGCCGCCAAAAAGGCAAATCGGCCCCTGCCACTCGTTCATTCTATCAACTTGGATATCACGTCAGAGGATTCGGTGAGAGCGGCTGCAGAGACCGCCAAAGACATACTCGACGGAAGCTTGGACATCTTGATTAACAATGCCGGCTGCCTGGAGGAGTGGAAGCCCATCACCGAGTCCGACCCATCGGAGTGGTGGTGGACTTGGGAGGTCACTATGAAAGGCACCTATCTCTCCGCCCGCTATTTCATCCCGCTACTGCTCAAGTCATCAACCAAAACTATCATCAATATCAGCAGTGTTGGCGCTCAGATTATCGTTCCAGGTGCATCAGCGTACCAGACGAGCAAGTTCGCTCTGTGTCGCTTTACCGAGTTCATAGACAAGGAATATTACGAGCAGGGATTAATCGCCATATCAATTCATCCGGGTGGGATTAAGACCGAGCTAGCTTTAAACATGCCTTCAGCGATGCATTCTCACTTGAATGATACGGTGGAGTTGGCTGCTGATACAATGATCTGGTTATCTCGTGAGAGGCGGGACTGGCTCTCCGGCAGATTCATCACTGTGAACTGGGACATGGAGGAATTAGAGAACAAGAAGAAGGAAATCCTTGAAGGAAACTTGCTCAAGTTTCGTATGATGATCTGAGTTAACGGCGCAATTTGAGAGAAATTGCTGTTCGTTTCTATGTCTCATGATGACTTCACTAGATCTGTTCTGAGTACTGTGCAATGGTCAGCTCGTGGATATCGGGTCTAATCTTGGTCCTGCGAGTGTAATAACGGATCTCAACATGGGAATAGCAACTAACTTTCTTCTTTAAAAAAATCAAGTGACCCGATTGACGTGTTTATAGTGCACCGGTTATGCGATAACTGCAGTGCCTCAGGCCTTAGGTTTATGCTTGATCGATCTGCAGTTAATTTTCCTCCATTTCATTGTACGTAATATGAGCTCGGACTGTGACTCTTCGCCGGATCTCAGCTTTACTGCATTGGTCATAAAATCTGTGCTATGACTCCACTTGTGGGAGCTCGAATGTTAACCGAGTTTTATATAAGTACCAACAACGAGCCAACACATGTTGTAACCCCTATTCATCCCTTTTCTTATTCTTCAGCCCAGCATCCGTCTACCACCATGTCTTCGCCTTTCCACACAGAAAATGAGTCGCCTTATAGCTATTTTACTGAAAACCCAAACGCTGAGTACGAAAGACAAGGGCTTGGGCGCCCTTGGCCAATCCCCATGACGATGGTTGATGCAGATGGTTCAATTCTATATGAGAGGGTAACCTTTGAGCTTCTGTATACGATCATTGAGGAGAACGATACGAAGGCTCTTCAGCAATATCTCACGATTGCACCTTGGGCCGTCTCGATAGAGCCTATATTTTCGAATGACCTTTGGACCGTCCCAAGGCAGCATCCGCTTTCAGATTACGGTGGCTCGGATGGCGGCATAGACCAAAATTACTTCCTCTGGGCAGCCCAACGTGGAGGTCTCGGTGTACTCCAAATTCTTCTGGACCACTGTACGAAGGATAAGGATCCCACTCTACAAATCAGATTCAAATCGGAAAAATTTGAGTTATTGAACGAGGCTGCCCAATTCGGCCAAGTTGAAATGGTCCAATTCCTACTCGACAACCAGCCTCGATACGCCAGCATTCACGAGCGGGACCCCAATGGTTACACTGCGTTAGCATCAGCTGCTGCTTGCTATGATATTCAGTGCCCTTCTTTAGAGGAAGAGGAAGAGGGACGAGTCAGTCATGCCAAAAACGAAGCAATCATGAATTTGCTGTTAGACCGGGGTGCCTGCGCGTCTGATATCGCTCTCCCAGTATATGGGGAGAAGAAAATACGCAACACAGTCTTGACTTTGGCTGTAGAGTGGGCAGGCTCACAGTTGATCAAGAGACTCATCGATGGTGGCGCCGACGTCTATGCTAAGGTAACAAAAGGCCCATGGGATGAGAGTTTCTGGAATCTGTATGACTCCACTTACGAAGTCAACGCACTATATGTTGCCTGCACGAACGCAAACTTTGAAGCTGTGAAGACTCTTATCGATTGCCGAGGCGCTGGGGTTGACATCGCAGACATGATATGGCAACGAGACAGTCGTGGAAGCCTTCCTCTCCACTGGGTGACTCAAAATGACTTGCCAAGGGAGAGTTATGGGTACCCAATAGCGACCATCCAAGAGAAAGCACGAAACATTGCAAACCTCATTGGACTACTCTTAGACTTCGATCCTACAACAATGAACGTTCCAGACAATGATGGAAATACACCTTTACACTACGCCACCCGGTCATTGAGTCGACACGACAAGCTGTACACTCCTATCTTCCAACTCCTATGCACTAGGGGCGGGGACGCCAGTATACGGAATACAGAAGGTCAAACGCCTCTGCATACCTTATTTCGCCTCAACGATAGTGGTAGAGGTAGATATTATCCCCACAAGACTCCCCTCGACACAGCTACTATATCAACTTTACTCGCGCACGGCGCATCTCCAACCGACATCGATAAGACCGGGGATACGCCATTGCATATTGCAGCGGCAAACCTAGAATGGGCCGATGCTGTATCATTTCTTCTTGAGCACGGCGCTGACCCTGCTCGACAAAATTTGAGAAAGCAGACAGCTTTTCACCGAGCGGCTGGTGGTAGTTACATGGGACGTGACTGTATGATCAAAGCTTCAGAAAGTATTAGAGCACAAGATGATATGCTGGCAAGACTAGTCAAGGCTGGAGGAGTGGAGTTGATGGACTTGGCAGATGCGGAGGGAGTGAATCCAAGAAAGATATGCCACAAAACGAGGCAGGAATGGAAGGAGCTCGATGGCCCTCCAAAGCAAAAAGGAAATGGGAGGGGTCGAGGAGCAGCTCGTAGGATGCATAAGATTTAGATTATCACAATAAACTAGATTGTCTATTAATTATTTGAGCTGTGCAATTTAGGCCTGAAGGTAAGCATAGGCCCATTATCCCCTTTCTTGCTGCTCTTTACTAGTAGCGACACCACTCTTTGGGAATTTTATGCCAGCTATACAGGAAGCCTTTTAGCCCAGTTTCAGACGGCTAGAAGGCTTGAAACTAGAGTGATGGACGGCTGGTAGAGTGTCGCTTGCGACAACTATTATAGCTCCACGAATGAAGGCTAAGGGTCTTTGTTTTAACAAGGATAAGATGATTTGGAGCGAAGTTAAGAATATATCTGATGTTGTAGTCGTTTTTGTCTCTTTCGAACACGGAACTTGATTTATATCGATCTTTTATGGGAACAAAGGCACAGTTGGAGACAGTTGATCTCTGAATTTTCAGTAATCAAATACGAGGGTAGAACTAGTACCATGAGCTGGCAGGTCAATTTCCTTGACACAGAAGTCATGATAAAGTGTCAAGTTGGGGATCGCAGGCGCAGGTACATGCTTGTGCCCCCCGAGCAGGTCTTCTGAAGCATTAAGGAACCTTCAGGGCAGCCAAGGCGCCGACATTATCCTGTCTGTTAACGTGGGCATTCCCACTAAATGGCACCACAGTATTCCCCAATTCATGCTCATAGATATGATTCGCATGTAGTAAGAGAGGATTCAACATTGGGTCGCTGACGAATAGTGTTTGCATTGACGATAAGTGCTAACGGCGGATTAACAATAATCCGAGCGTGCTCAGCCGTTATCTCTTTAAGTGGCACAAGCCGTCCACGGTGTCACTCGCCCCACTTTGCTGACTAACCCCGCTAGTACCTGCGGGGTACGTGAAGTTCACGTCAGACAGCTAGATGATTTTTTACCACCAAATTCATCAAAATCCTCACACAAATGATCCCTAGCCTG
>NJCR01000635.1:2131-16171 GCA_002234235.1 Fusarium hostae | reverse complement strand
ACCCGCTTATCAAACACGTTACCCTGCAGGTACTAATGTAATTAGTCAGCTAAGTGGGGCAAGTGACCTGTTGACAACTTGTGCCGCTCAAAGAGATAGGTACCCAATTTTAAGCTCTAGTATGAAACTTGTCTTATTTTTTGAATGCCATAATCACCCTGATATTAAGTTTATTAACAAATAATATCAAAGACTAATACTCTAGTCGTCTAACTATTTGCATCTCAATCTAACTTTCTCCTATATCCTCATCCTCTTCCGCTACTTTCTCAAGTGCTACCGTCCAGTACCTCAAAGGCCGTGACTCGGTTATGATATGGAGACCATACCTGATGGTAGACCGCCGCCCGTAGATGTCCATAAGAGCCTTGGCTACAAAGTCTAAGTGGTCATTAAGGTAAACCCGCCTCGGAATAGCGAGGCGCATGAATTCTACATCTGCGTACCGGGTACTATCGGTTGCTGGATCCCGATCATTCATCAAGGTGCCAATCTCCAACCCTCGCACCCCGGCTTCAAGATACAACTCAACTGCCAGTGTTTGTGCGACAAATTCTTCCCTAGGAACGTGAGGTAAGAAAGAGGCAGCATCGATCACGATTGCGTGGCCACCTACTGGCTGCTGTATTGGGATGCCAGCCTTTTTGAGCTTCTCGCCAAATCTCTCAATCTGGCCCACTCGAGCTCTTAGATGGTCCTCACAAGTGGCTTCATCGATGCCTATCATCAGTGCTTCTATACGTCTACTGGCCATTCTACCGTGATGTATATCCTCCTCGAACAGAGGGATGCTGCTCGAAGCTGCTTCAAACCAGGTACGATTTCTCATCGCCAGGATACTTCTAGCATCTACCACCCCGTTTTTTTCCCCATTAATGATCATAGCATCCACATGGTGATGCATCTCCTTTATGATTTCTGTGATTGTCTTGTTGGAGTAGCCGGGCTCGCGCTGTTGAATGAACCAAGCGTTCTCAGCGAAACGTGCGGAGTCAAGCACCGCAGGGACTCCATACTGGCGTGCCAGATACTTGACTTGGCTGAGGTTCTTTATCGAAACAGGTTGGCCGCCAGTTTTATTGCAAGTAACTGAGATAAGAACGAATGGGACATTGTTGGCGTGGATGTGGAGAACATATTCAAGTTTCTGGATGTCGATATTACCCTTAAAAGGGTGGCAATTCTCGATAACGAAAGCTTCGTCAACAGGGCAGTCTACCGCCGTCGCTCTCCGGCATTCAATATAGGCTCGGTTAGTGTTGAGGTGGGAATTCGCAGGGATGACGTTGTTTTCTTTGATAAGTAGCGTGAACAGAATATGTTTCCCTTGGCTTTGATGAACAGGAAGGATATGTTCCAACCCAAATGTCAATCTCAACTTCTCTTTGGCTCTATAAATTGGCCATGATCCTGCACAAATATTGCTGTTGCGCATCAATGCGGCCTATTGACGACGGCTGATAGCACCAGTCCCGCTATCCGTTAGGAGATCGATAAAACTTGGTTTGCCTTAAGACCGAGGAGATTATAATGGGTGGCGCTGATCCATTTCTCTCGCTGTCGTCTCGTGCTTCGTCGAATTTCTTCAACCATCTTGATGCGCCAGGCTGGTACTGAAACCACTGTTTCGGCCATGTTGGTGGGTGATGCTGGCTGCTCACTTTATCTTTTGCTGAGTGGCTCCTTGCCAAGGTTTGGTATGCAGAAGGGAAGTTGGCCGTCATGAAGTGTTGAGCTTTGCCAAACGTCTTAGGTACAATTCACACATGCAACGTACAATTCACAACAGTTATGCGTTGGACTCTGTTGTAAAAAGGGGCCAAATAAGACGTTCTCATTGCCTGCAGGAATTTCAATCCGATAGAACGAATTGACAGAAGAGAAGTGATCCTAGAACCGGTCCTGGCCTACATACAACGCTGATTAATAAAAGCTTCATGGCAATGTGACACATGAAAGTGGCTTAGCGGCCCAATCTAGGATTAGATGCATGACTTGGTAGCCTGACAGCGCCGAATATTGGACATACTGTGTGGGCGTCTTAAGTCTAGAGGGAATCACCTTATTGTGGTACATAAGACGTATGATAGTTAGTCACAACTCTTGGGACCGGCAGGGTGCGGATCTGGTAGCCTTGTTGAACTGGGCTCTCAGTATTATACATCTATTATCTGGAACTTCACGGTTATCGTGTCTCTACTTAAATATTGACATCTTGATTCGATGGCAAATTGATTATTTACGCGTTATAGGTGTTGGCTTAGATGGGCCACGATCAATATGGCCAAGGGAAAACGAAATGATTATATGTAAGTTAGCAAAAACACCGCGTTGTCAGAAATGTGGTTGGCTTCGGAGTTTCATTAATTGATCTTAGATACTTAGTGGATTCTATTCAGGATCATTTGATTGGTGAAGATGTAAGGCTCTCTAACTGATTTGAATGTTTTAGAAAAACTTGATTTAGGAAATGTTACTTTTAAATCCACTTGCTATCTACTATATCTGACATAATAGATATCAATTGAAAGAATTCCGTTTATTGCAAGCCTTTACACTTGCTAGCATCACTGATAGGCCATAGGGTTCCATCTACTTTCAGGTAAAATGGGAAGGATATGAAAGTAGACAAGATTGGACGTGGGAACCAGAAGAAAACCTTAGGTTAGTCCATGGCTTTCCTGGCTCATAAAGAGTCTCATTTTACTCACAATAAAAATAATACGACTGCAGGGTTGGGGGCAACATACTGATTCGCACATATTTCAAAAGAGTGGCTAGGAAACCCAGTAAGATGCGCACATCTAAAAAAAACGTCATCAAACCCTATAGTAGTAGGAAAGAACCACAAATTTATAGGAGAAGAGGCCAGGGCTCTTTATCCTCTCATCGCATCCAGAGCGGCCGATGGAGCCTACCTCATGGTATCTAGGAAAACGACATCCTTACCAGCGACGGCTTTGATGAAAATGATACGAAAGTCCTGATAGTTTATGTTACTTGGCGTAATGGTCAAAGAACGAAGCATACCGCTGCCTTGCTTTGCAGAAAATGCCTGAGAAAGGTTTGTTTTGTAACTGCTCATGCTGCACATGCCAATTTGAGTTCTAACTACGTTAGGTGATTCGCTATCTTGAACCCTATATTCAGATGTACTGATCACGTTTCTTGGCGTAAGGGAAAGGTATAATCTTGATGGCACTTCTTTATCACAAATTTGGCGGAGAGCAGCATCGGAAGCGGACGAGGGAAGGGTCTGTACAGTGCAGTACTAGTAGTTACGCGGTACGACGTTCCGGCGCTAGCAGCAGAAAAGTACGGCAAGCGCCTAATAATGCTAGGGCAGAAAGAGGACAAAGACCGCAATCGACTAATTCACACTGTGTGCCCTTCCAAAGCTAAGCCACTGTTAGAATTTCTACTGCGCAATTACAATGACACGTGGCTGACGCTGAGCTCGCACCTAACTATAGAAACCAGATACAATCAGGAGTTTATAACGAAACATCATCATACTGTAGAGCTTAGTACTCTACGCTGCCTTTGCAATTGGAGTTAATGTTTCGAGTATGAGTGAACAAAGTGGGGTTATCATTGTTGATTCAACTTGCAGCCTTCCCTTCTTGTCAATAGCGACTGCACATCAATGGGCACTAAATTGAACGATGCAGTCATGCTTGAAATTGGGTCAATGCGGTAAATTGGCACATTATCATGTCAGCAGCTTTTTCGAACCCCTCTTTCGTGGCCAGGAAGAAGATAGTCTAATAAAGGATACGTAGATGGAAAATGCTTCCGTTTTAGGATATCCGTTTGAAGCTACCATGCCATCGTAGTGGCGTTATTATAACTGAGAAGATTCTCTATAATATGGTTGCGAAAGGACGTTTGAATGGTTATAAAACAGCTTGTATTCTTCGTTAAAATTGTCTGATAATCTCAATTACTCAGTTCATTCCCCACCAATTGACGATACGATGCCCTCTATAACGAAACCATTTGATCCAGAAGATCAATCAAACAGAGGATCGTAGCATAGGGTCCTTCAATATGATCTACCTGACTACCAAAGTCCTGCCAATGACATTTCACCTACCCTTTATATCCCAATCCTGCCACCAATTTTGGAAAGCGAGCAGTCTTATAGGGAGATAGATGGAGCCATCCCAACGTCAAAGGATGTGGCAGAGCGTGGTCCATTAAATCTTTCCTCTAGCATAGAAGAGAAGTTGGATAAGATGGGTGGAACCTTAGAAGTTCTGCAAAACACTATCCTGCACATGCAGGGTATCCAAGATGCATAGGACAAGACGATAAGAAGGCTTTTACTGCGGTGAAGGCGAAGTTAAGGAATCTGATATGCTGTATAAGTTAATCTAGTTTATAGTAGTATAGTCAGAATTTGGATTGTTAGAAAGGTAAAATACTATAATGAATATGGCTGCTATAATTGGGTAAAATAACACTTGGTAGCTCTAAATCTAGAAAGAGTTTTTGTTTGGGACTAAGTCTAAGCGCCTCTATTTGATGTATGCATAGAGTGATAATGTCTCACGCCGTGAAAGCGTGATATTCTAGGTACAAATATGAATAAAAGCTAGAATAGGATGAAAAATAATGCTTTTCCAGGATTATAATATATCGTGCACTAAATATTTAAAGCATCCCTTAAAACAGTTTCTGTGGGAGAGAAGTGGTTAAATCAGTAAACCAAAACTATTAGACAAAACTATCTGTTACTCGTCGAGCTGTCTGACTAGTCCAGACAATGGACTCTTTTATCTCAGACGAAAAGGAAGTGATACAGTCTACGGATCACTCAGGCCTTCTAGCGCGAAGAGGAAGAGAGAAGATGACTTTACAAATCGGTCAGTGCACCTTAAGTTCCGGAAATATATCTACCCATGGCGCTCATACAAGCGTGAGCAGAGAACTGGAATCAAAGTGTAACTCACCCAGGTTCATCCTGTAACATGATAGAGCAAACCGAACAGGCCCAACATATTATATCAAAAAGCTTTAATGTTTGCGACTCCTCCTTTCCCGCTAGTTTCCATACGATGACCCGCGAGGAATTGATAAATCATGTCACATTCTTAAGTCAAAGGCTTTTGGACCTGAGGATGGATGCGATGAATGAAGGGAATAACCTCATTAAACTGCAAGAAGATGTCCGTGCTTTGCAACAAGAGAATGAGAGGATGTGCCAAGCGCTCAGACAGCAATGGGAGGATGCAAAACACCATCAAAGCTTTTACCATCGACTTGCGGAGGCAACAAAACAGGTATCTTCAACGATAGGGGAGATTCAAGAGGACTATATAAGGACTGTTGACATTAACATGTTCTCTGATGATGTGGTGTCAGCAATATAGAAGTAGCGGGAATTTGTCTTAAGCGAGGACGCAGCAGTTATCTCTAGAGAACTTTCGGTGCAAGCGAGAAGCCGTCTAGTAGAGATTTCAACAATCTGACTTATCTCCGGGCTAGGGGCTGGTTGAGAGATCCGTCCGAGGTAGGATAGGCAATACAGGTTTCATGTTTGACTAGACGTCTAGAGGATGGCTCGAAATCGGGAGAGGGCAGGAGAGAGGTTTCATACCAATGTTGAATTAGATTAAATCTCTTATTTGTATCTATCAGTGCTGTATTGAAATACTGCTATGTAAGTCGACATATTTCTGATGGATGTTTTCATGGTGTACTCTTCATTATAAGGACTAGGGCTTCTAGTAGATTGTTATATATGCACTAAAATGGAACATAAAAGTCAACGACTTCTAAGAAGGAATATTAAGCAATTGACTTATGAGCATGGAAGAAGGGGAGACTCTTGATCTAGTTCTCCTGGCTGAACTTATTTGCAGAGTAAGCTAGTCAAAGACCAAGCATTTATATTCAGTAAAGCCAGACTTTCCATAAACTGTGCCTGAAATTAGTTAAACCTTGCAGAGGAAGGAAAGTTCTTACATCTCCACCACACCGAGTCAACCCCCATTCTGTACGTCTTCCTATTCAAAGAGCTTTGAGGAAGGGTACTTGAGCATATCGGTTGCTGTTTAACTGACAAGTTATGCCATGTCCCGTTCATCAGGTAGCTTTGTTCTATAATTGTATCCTTGCTGCCATAGCTGCATATATCCTCATGGTGGAAGTGAGCAAGCTGTAGAAAGACATAGGGTGAAGACCGAGCAGCTGAGGTTTATTCTGGATGCTATGGGGCGGATGAAGTTGATACCTGTCAGTCAGCCTTACTTACAGCCGCTGGAAGCATTATAGCGCGTTAGCATTCTTTAGTGTAAAATCCTATTTCTGACATTTGATGCTGCGAGCACTGTATAAGGAGGCAGCGATGGGCTGCAGGTGAAAATGAGGGTGAGGGTACGATGGCCCTTAATTGTTAAGCGGCAGATTGCCGCAACTGATATCTGGGTAGCAGAGGCAGCAGATGTCGGTCGTATGGGAGAATCGAATGGTGGGTGCAGGGCCTAGAATGTCGAAGGCTTGCGAAGTCGTAATGTCGAGATGAGAAGAAGTCGCAGATTTCATACAAGAATTGTGCGCGAAGGCGATTCCGAGCTCGAGAAGCTCAGTATCATTAGGGACATTCGTCACGAAGAAAAATTAATCCTCCAAATCCCTTTCTTCTGGCAGCTGTTAGGGCCCTGCTAGCTCCAGAGCTGTCTTCGCTACCATTTCGGCCTGTAAAGACTTTTTCACCTAGCAGTGCGCTAACAACGGGTGCCGAGAGAAGGTTTCTGCAGGACAAAATGGCCATTATCAGTACATTATTTACTTTTTTATGATGGCGCTTGGTCGAAGATCAACAAGACCTGGCCGTATCAACTACATCTAGAGATTGTGAGAGTATATCTTGAAGAACTCGACAGTCGGCATAGTCACTCGCCATTAGACAAACTATCCGCTGAATGATCCGAGACTGTTGAAATGACGATGACAGAGGCCCCTTTCAATCTCGATTCTCATATGGATGGTGTTTTTGAGTCATACGATCAAGTCAAGGATCTATCTTTAAGCTTGAGCCGCACACTTTCGGCGATGAACACCGGGTGGCGAGAGGAAAGGTTCATAACCCCCAAGGACCTCCACCTCGCAAAGGGATCACTACTCAAGGTCCAAGACCAACTCAGACGTCGCGCGCAAGAGCAACAAGCCCTGCGAGCAGCCCTTATACGCATTCTACAAATCCGCTCTGGCGACGCAGGTTTCGCCAAGATCCTTCCTAATGTGACATTCCCCACAGCTTTAGACGACATTAACTTGTTTTCGTCAATATGGATATCAAGTGGGATTCTCGACGTGGGCACTTGGACAACTCTGGCACTCTTATTACAGGGCCTCCTTGATTGACTCGAGGCACGATCTATCTACTTCTATCTACTAAGCAAAGAGCCTTCTAAGAATTTCCCTAAGGCTGGTATAAACTATGAGAGTTCAGTCCAGAATGACACCTTATCCTAAGAGCACCATCAAGTTTGCTAATACTTAACAAAGTCCAACCAAAACTCATCAAAACTTTTCATAAATCCTTAAAGCCATCCTAAGATCCTCATAAAGTCCTCAAAAACTCCTCATAAGAGATATAGGTTTAGTTAGGCAGCTTGACATCATAGCCTTGTCGCTTGATGTCGTCCAAAAGCCACTGCATAGGCGCGGCGTACGTGACATCATACCCACCACGAGGATTGTTCTCAGCTTCCAATCCAGCTGTAATCATGCCGCCAATCCGGCCTTCTAAGTCAAAGATACAAGCCCCAGAATCACCGCCTGCGGAGAAGGGAATTTTACTATCCACCCCAATGATACACCATTCATTTGAGACCACCTCTTCAGCTATTTCTAAGACGTGACGGAGGATGGAGTGGACACCGTTGGCACGTCCGATGGTGAATCCAGTTGTGCGACCATGTTTCAAGACAATAAGGCCCGGGTCGCCATGCGGGTTTCTAGGCATAGTGCCGTCCAGCTCACTCTCGGGGATAACACTTGGTCCGATAGCCAGTTCAGGAGAAGTTGAAAAACGTAGCCGCCGGGGCCTCTCGGTCGGAGATGCGGGAATCTTGCTCACCATCGATGGGAGGCCTCGTGTGACTGGGACTTTGTTTCTGAGCTCGATGAGCTTGGTGGTAAAGCTGTCCTGTGCCAGTTCGATGAGAGCCCAATCTTTGAGTCTGAGACGTTGAGAACAAAGCTCGTTAGGAGGTGAGAACTCAACACGACCAAGGACAGCGCCGACCTCGTTATCAAACTGATCCATGCGAGCTTGGCAAGACTGCAGCAGAACTTGCTCTTGCAAGAAGTCTGGGAGCTTCGCCCGGAATTCTGGGGTGTCATAGACCGGTTTTGCCATCTCCTTAATGGTCTCATCAATTGCTTCCTTCCTGCCCTTGAACCGTCCCACTAACTTGCTCAGATTGCTGTTCCCTGGCTGGAGGACATATTTGGTGTCGTTCCTGTCTTTATAACGGTACTCCTTGCAATATTTCTCAGAGAAAAGGGCATGTCGACATGTGAGTGCGTATGCTTTGCCATTGTTGCCCTGTAGGTAGAGGCCCTTTGTTCCTTCTTTGAACTCAAGTGGTGAATTAATTGAAGTTCCTATGTACTCTGAGATGTCCTGAATGAAGTCATACTTGATGTCGTCGATGTCGTCGTTGAAAGGGCCAGGGTCGAGGCGCGGGGCGTTGCGGCTAGATGTCTGGTCCGAGGTAGCTGAGCCTGGGCTCGAGGCAGCGGTGCTGACGATGCTTTCCTTCATCTCGACTTCAACGTCATCGAGCCCAAACCGGATGAGGATATCTTTGCACGCGATGATTGCTGCTTCTGCCTGTCGGAACGAAGTCGAGTCTTTGGATACAGAAATAAGCATGGTGACTGGGCACTCTGATGCCCGGCCAGCATCTTCATATGCGCTCTCGTACCCAACACGCAAGATGTCAATCGCAGTCCAGTCGATGCCGCTGAGAGTTCCGATAATGAGTTTCTGAAGGGATCCTTGTGGGTCATTCCATGGCTGCTGAATCTTGTGTCCTGTAGCGACACTAAGCTTCTTGTTCTCCGGCCATTCATAAGGTTGAGACCAAGGCTTGATGCTGGAGCGGGCGATGAGTCTTGGGCAGCTTAGAAGGCCACAATAGTACATGCGGCACTCTCGGTCGCTAGGCTCCTGAAGAGACATAGTGATTTTATGAGAGGCGGATAAAAGAGCTGTAGACAGAGATGAAAATGGCCAAGATATGGTTAAAAGTAGTGGAGATATAGAGGAAAAGTTTTGCGAAAAAGGATATAGAGATAGATAAAGTTGTGATTGAGGTAAAAAGAATCGTATTATCCAGATTGAGGATTGACTCTCTTCCTTGATATTGTCTACCTAAGACATCTCAAGGAGGAGGCCATGGTCTCTAACCATATTTATATCCTGCAGTGGGGATAGGCAGGGGCCGGTGATCACGAACATGGTATGTCTGTGATACAGGTACAGGTGGTTAGCTCAGGCAAACTGACAGCCACTGACAGAAGAGTATGACTTAGGTGCCAGGGAGCCACTGTTTATCTGTTCTTCAATTCTGAATCCGGAGCGCTGGATATTCTGACGAACTCAAACAAGACCTACTGTGAGCTGTGATGTGAGATGTTGGAGGAAGAAAGAAAGAAAGCCAGTGGCAGGAAAAAAAGTGCTGCCTTTAGACTACCTTTAAAGCAGTAACCTCTTTAAGGGTGAATGTTGATGTGTTTAGACAAAGAAATTTATTTGAACAAAGGCACAAAGAGACAATCATCACTGCCTAGTTAGATCTGCAATTAATGCCATGTTTACAACTACTGCTTGTTCGCAAACTGCTGCCTGTTCAGTAACTCTGGCCAGGCTGACGCTCACTGTGAAGGCAATCTAGATTAAACAAACTTCTATCAAGATCGCTTCACTATTCCCATCGCATGCCTGCCAAAAGGGCTGACAGGGCTCATCCCTTGCCACCCTTGCTGAGCTCGTCTTCAGCCTGAGTTTGGCGCCCTATACAGAAAGGCTGACAGATGGCCGACCAAGCTCGACGGTGCTAAAGTACTTCAGTGATATACTTACATACTCAGAAGTAACTAACAGCTTCCTCAACGCTCATGCTTATATGCCTTATCTGTCTGGACTTGTATATATATAGCGACTCCTTTTCCTCAAGTAAGCTTTTCCGCTAAGACCGTATAATCGTCTAGAGCTACCAAGTTTTATTGTTTTTGGATTAATATTGCTATCGTGGAATATTATGGTATAGTTAAGATAGAGTGACTCTCGATCAAGCGCGGCATTTCCTATTATAAAGTAGTGCACTTCATCAGCCAGGCTTTACATTTCCTAATTCTCCTGGCCGTTTACAAATGACTTAGCGATGCGTTACAGTCGCCGTGACATGGCTTGCTTAGAGCTGCAAGAACGTTACCTTTGAGCACCCCAGGTCACCGACACGGTGACGGCTATATCATCATAGATAGAAACCCAATCCCCGCTGGAGTCGCCTGTATGCAGAGGTGGCTGAGATCTTAGAGGATCTCAAATCAACAGTGACTAAGTTCAATCTCCGACGATATATTTAGTTCAGTATAACCTGCACTGGGGCAAACTGGGATGAGAAGAACTGCAAATGGAATGTTACTCTGCAAAAGAATGGCCCACCTAATGACAAAATATCTATCAAATGTGATATTTTTGTCACTGTTGTAGGAAGGCTGAATAACTGGAAGCTGCCGGACATGGAAGGCTTCACCACATTCCAGGGGCGTGTAATACACACGGCCAACTGGTCCCAAGACCTTGAGCCATACGCGCCGAGGTTTCTAATTAGAGGGCGCGGAACAGCTAACTTGTCAGACCTATGGTGAACGGATGGGGGCTACGAGAGTTACTTGGCTGCAACAGTCGCTGGATTCCCCAACCTTTTCGGTACGTAAACCCACTCATAAGGCCTTCCAAAAAAAGCTAATCTCTGCTTTTAAGTTTTTAATCCGCCAATCTGTCCGGTGAACGGCTTAGCTTATCCTGGTATTAAGCGTATAAGTGACTACATTATCAGAGTTATTAACAGGCTACAGAAGGATCACCTAAAATCAGTCTATATCAAGCACGCAGCCCAAGATGCCTTCAATCGCTGGGTTCAATCATGCATACTAGAGATGGTATAGGCGGAGCCATGCTCATCATGGTGTAAGTTGGCCTCTGTTACCCCGCTTTTACATTGAACCGGGCTGAACTTTATAATGCAGACAAGCTGAAATAGTGAGATGGGAGGACTAATTATGAACTTAAGTCCGATGAGGATAGCCAAAGATATGCAAGTTTCGTAAATGGCATTACAGTAGAAGGATTTGTTCTTGTAAGCATGCCTTGGCTGCATTACACTCATTAATGCTTCCTTCTCTTTTGTTGCACCCCTTAAAAATCAAGACCCTTATCTGAGTCTGCTGCAAATAACAGGTTAACATTCCGTTTATCGTTAGTAATAAGAAGTATTCATTCATCTGCGAAAGTAGCATCGATTAAAGATGGCGATTAAGCATAGCATATTACAAGTGTCCTAAGCTTGTTAGTACTAATGAAATAGTTTGGTCTCAGGAAAGTCGCTGGCTCATGCATGTTGTGAATACCAGGGCCAAAAAAGAGGTGATCAGTAGTGAGACCAAAGTTGGGAAATTGAATTTGGCCAAGATAGTCATTGAACTCATGTGGGCAGAGATTATCCGGGAAGTCCTCAAGGGATTCATCGTTTCGTCTTGGCCGTGCAAGGACTAAGGCTATGAAAGGCTTTGTTGACGAGGCCGTGGCCGATCTGATGAATTGAATACCCATCAGACCAGAGCAGGCACCAGATCCGGGGAAAGTTTCTTCGCTGACCAACTACTCTATGTAAAGATCTGGGACCATATATCTAGATGTTTCGTTTAATTCTCAAAATATCGATTTCCGAGTAGTAAAGTAGATCGCGACGTTTTACAGTAGTTCGGTATATATAAGCCATAGTCTCGCCCTTTGGTATATAGGGCATGTGGTATTAGGTACAAAGAATCAGTGCAGGATATGGAGGCAAGAATGGAATATTTAATGAATTTATGTTCTGTATAAGCTGCAGAAATACCTGGTCGAGGATCATTCTGGCCCTGCTTTCATTGGCAAAGTTCAGGAAATAATCAAGTTTGATATCTTGAGTTACGACTAAGATTTTATTAGAAACGGCTCTAAAATTACGTGACAGCCCAATCTAACGCCTTCGAGCGAATATTGGTGGCAGAGCATTAAACTGTTGCGCGGTATCTAAGTTCTGCGACTCCACCCGTTTCTTCAGTGTGCTAAGATTCTCATTCTACTGTAGGATGCTTTACATGCTTGCCTTGATGGTACTGATGACTGAAATGTGCCGGTATTCAGAAGTAGAGGAAGTTGGATGACTTATACTAATCACAGGCTGCTTCCTTAGCGCCCATATTGGGACTGGCCGTATCACTAAGAGCCAAAGATGGCTGATTGTATTGTGTCTACTCCTTGAGGAATATGTAATGCCTATAAAGCATCTAAGTTCCATGACTGGAGATTCCGTTCAGCATCCACTTAATTCTGTCATATCTCATGTTCCCAATATTTATCTTAATAAAGATGAACTCTGTCGACAGTAAAGTGTTAGTCTCTTGGACTGGCCTTATTATTGAGCTCACACTATTGCTGCTTGCCATCGCTCTACGTCGTCGACATTTTTCCAACTTGTTAGATATTCCAGGGCCTTTCTGGGCGTCTATGACTCGGCTTTGGCACGTATGGATCATCCTAGAAGGTAACAAAATTTGCGACTCGAGGCTCTTCACAAAAAACACGGGCAGTTCGTTCGCATTGCCCCTGACGAGGTCAGCGTTTGTCATCCAGATGGATCCAAACTCCTTCTTGGCGACGACAGTCTAAATAAGGTCGGTTTCGATTGGATGATATTCTTCTAGTACAAAGCCGCTAACAATCTGCATAGGGTGACTGGTATCGCGTTACGGCAGTACCTGATTGCAGATTCCAGAACCCTATGTCAACGACGGATCCCAAGAAAAAGAAATGTCTTTCGAAGCACTTTGCACCAGGCTATGCTTTATCCCAAGTTCTGAAGCGAGAGCCTGATGTCAATATGAATATTGAGTATTTACTGCGTTGGGTAGAAAAGCACGCCGAAGACCGAGTGCCAATGGATCTAGACAAATTTATTATATATACAACTTTTGATAATATAGGCTCTATCTTATTCTCCGAGCCGTTCAGATTCATCCAGGCAGTAGGTCATATTTAGCTTTGCTTGCCTAATCTCTTTCTTACTGTATCTTAAAAACTGTCTAATAGTGTTTACTTGCAATAATAATGCTAACTGCTATAGGGTTATAATATTAGCAGGATATTAAGGAATAATATAGCATTAAGTAGATTTATAGTAATTATAAATTTTTTTATAAGCCCTTTATATATATTTATTAATTCTCTTAATAGTTAATTAATGCTTCTATCTATAGAATAACTCTATAAAACTATATTAATTACTATTAAAAAGCCTTTAAATACTCCTAAAGTATATAATAATATAATTATATATTAATTAAGTGTTATGACCCCAGCACTTACATCATGTGTATCCCATATTTTCACCTAATCATTATAGACCCTATTGCTCCAATTAGCGCCAAGCCTTTGCGATCAGAGCTAATCTATCTAGATCAATCCTGATCCAATGGGATCAGGATTGATCCTATAATAACCTTATTGATTACTATATAAACTACTTAATATATAGAATATATTTATAAGCACTCTTATAGAACTTAGCTTATTAATTATTAATAAAGTATTTTTATATTAATAAGCTTAAATTATATTACTTAATTATTAAGAAATATAATACTTTATAGCTATTTAATATTATATTTAATATAATTTATTAATATAAATTTAAAATAAATTAATTTATTTCTTAAAAATTATAATTATTAACGTATATGATAAGCATGTGT
>NJCR01000063.1:42955-66730 GCA_002234235.1 Fusarium hostae | reverse complement strand
TAGAGGAGGCATTATAAGTAATTAATCAGATAGATATTGATATATAGGTAATGGCTAAATTATCGAGGAGTGGTAGGCAAAGGAGGTCGGTTAGACTGGGTGTTTGGCGTTATGGTATATACAGTGAGACTAGGCATAATGTAAGGACCTATAAGGTAGATATTCTAGCCTCTAGTAATGAATATAGTAAGTAATTTTAATTAATTAAATAGTCTATTATGGTTTTATTTAAGTATAAAGCCTAAAGGTTAAGATTTTTAACTTACTTACTTAAATAACTTACTTACTTATTAAATATATTATATTATTTAAATTATAAATATAAAAATAATATAAAAATATTATTACTTTAAGCCTTTTAGCCTTAAAATAAGTTTTTTATTATATAATTAACTTTTTTAATTTAAATATATAGTCTTAAATTGGCGTTTTCTTTAATTTATATTTCTTAAGTTGAAATAATTAGCTAGCCTTAAGACTATAATGCTTAATAGAGCTTATTTTATTAATTATTTTTATATATTATATATTTATAAATAACTTTATTTATAACTTTAAAAGTAATATATAATTAAATTGAATCTAATTATAAGTATTTTTAAGCTGCCTAGTTAATATATATAGAGAAGAGCCTTATCTAATTACCTTCTTAATTAGGTAAGGCTGATGCTAATAGGTTCTATAGGCGCTACTTAATTTCACGAGTTTATATGGTATTTTGAATGGTTATCGTTACTATGCTCTGAATAGAATTGATATCAGCCTTTGAACCTACCAATAGCGGCCACAAGTGGAGAACACAGACCAACCGCTGCAAAACCCCTCAGACTTGAAGTCTACTAATTCAACATGTTACAAACTGGTCGTTCAGTGGAGACCTACCCATATTCTTTGACCGCCAAGGCATGAGCACATCTCAAAACCATCGAACCATAATCAACGTACTCGCCAAGATATTCGCTCTTTAAAGACCAACTCCATATGGAGACGCCTCAAAAGCTTGTTGTCGTTGCCTCAAACAACATCCCCAAAATCAAAGCCACCCGCGATGGCTTCACACAAATGCTTCCAGACTCTTATGACTTCCAGGGCATAAGTGTAAACTCCAACGTCTCAGACCAACCATTCTCAGACGAGGAGACCCTTCGTGGCGCAACAAATCGAGCACAAAACGCCCAAACAGCACGACCAGAAGCTGATTTCGGGGTTGGCATCGAAGGCGGTGTTGAAACTCACAACGGCTCCATCTGCTCTTTTGCTTGGATTGTGGTTATTGGAAAAGATGGCAAGATTGGCAAGGCTCGAACTTCGGCGTATTTTCTACCGGAGAGGACTTGTAAACTACTGAAGGAGGGTGTTGAGCTGGGGCATGCCGATGATATGGTGTTTGGACAAACGGATTCAAAGAACAAGCAGGGTTCGGTTGGGCTTTTGACTGGTGGCGTTGTTGATCGAGCGGCATATTATACACAGGCCGTCATTCTGGCGCTGATACCGTTCAGGAATGCTTCTTTGGACTTTTGATGAGTTCATTTTGATATTGTACACTCAAGGCTCTCCAGGAAATGATCACAAATAATATAATGATTCTGTAATGCGATACATGACGGACACTTCGTTTCGCTTCTGGAATCCAGCGAAGGACAAACTTTCTTGCGGATAAAAACACTTTTATTAACCTGCCCATAAGGAGTGTAAATGTATATATAAGTAATTAAAAAATTAGATATGCGTAAATGCGTGTACTTTTCCACCCCTTCCATGCTATCTCTCCACTGTTATTACTGTTCGCTCCATCTCTTGACAAATTCTGTAAATGCATAGACAGTAACATATGTACAGCCATGACGCCACGCTGTATTGGGCAAAAATAACAAAGCCCCAATCATTGATATACCCAGTAGTGACTAACATGAACTAATATATATCTCCAAGAATCGGGGTAAGGGCGGCCGTTACAGGTCGAGTTATATTCCTGGGTTGGCAAACTAAGAAACAAACTTAAGTATGGTGGTAGAAGCATGGTATATGCTGAGCGTATATGAGTAGGGAGTGCATATATAGGTAGATTAATAGACAGTGAGGAATGGTTTAACGATCCGTCGCTTCGTTCCAGTCGCCCATCTCGGGCATGCCGTAGGGATTCCACTCTTGTCCAGGATAACTAGTCGCACTCATCTGAGGAGGAACCTCTCCATCTGAGTCAGCATTGGGATCATAGTGAATCTTCTCTTCTTGCGAATCAATGCGCAATGTGCGCTTCCGGGCATCCTCTGTATCCTCGAGTTCAGCGTGGAAGGATGGGCCTCCCCTGCTTTTTGGCTCGGGCGGGCCTAGATCACTACCACCTGAGGGGGATTGCCTCGTAGAGTTGGGGCTGACACTACCCGGTGCACCAGATGGGGGACTGAGTGACACACCCTGAGACTCTTCTGCCTTGGGTGAGAAATGTGAGCTGGCACCTGCCGCAGAATGACCTCCCATGAAATCACCTCCAGCAAGCGCAGGCATGGGAAGGCTAGGAGCCCGGGACTTTGAGCTGCCGTTCTGCTCCGTGCCTATTCTTGGGGCAACGTGTTGGGCAGGTGGAGGATTGCCACCGACTCTAGGGCTTCCGCTAGTTCTGCCACTATGGGGACTGTCGCTGTTAAACCTCTGCATATTGGAGGCTCCTTGATGGGTTGCATTGGGTTCGTTTCGAGGAGCGGCGTCTGTGTGCTCACGCTCTCCCTCCTGAGTGTGGTCGTGTTCAGGGTTAGCAGCAACCATAGCTTGTAGGTTCAACAGTGAAGGACGAGGCGATGGGGCATGAACTGGTGTAGGAGAGTGAACCTGAGTAGGCGTCGAGACATGGACAGGAGGCGATTCCTCTCCGGGAACATTTTGTCCTATCGGGAACCCATACTGCGGGCTCTGAGGCTGCGACGAGAACTGAGAATGCTGAGGACTTCTGTATGACGAAGGCGTGTTTGGGCTGTGACCAATTGTTCCATGCCAATGGCCAGGATAAGAAGCCTGCCTCTGTTGGGGTGGTAGGAATTGCCCAGCAGGGGAAGGCATCTGAGGCTGCCATTGACCCGGGGGCTGAGGAGGTGATTGGAATTGTCCCTGTTGCTGTGCGGGAGACTGGAATTGACCATGGGGCTGCGGCGGAGAATGGAATTGGGCCTGAGGCGACTGTGTAGGCGGGAACTGCCCTTGCATCTGAGGAGGAGATTGATACTGATGACCGGGCTGTGGCTGGCCCGTGCCCTGAGGACTTGAAGCGAAAGCCCCCGAAGGGCTTCGGAATTCCTGCTGTGGCATACTTGGGCTGGTAAACATTGATGAGTAACGCTTGGACTGCGCTTGTCCCATGCTCTGGTTGCTGAACTGAGATGACGGGCGAGCAGTTGGCACTTGTCCGAAAGGCTGGCCGCTGACCTGCGAGGATGGACGGGGAGACTGGGTCTGTCCATGCGGAACTTGACTAGCAAATTGCTGCTGGGGCTGCTGAGGGACTTGGGCTTGCTGAGGTTGCTGTTGCTGTGATTGAGGCTGCTGTTGTCGCTGTACAGGCCGCATCTCATGGTTCTGATAAGCCTGCAGATCGGGAATCACCATTGACTGCCGATTCTCCTTGGAACCTCGTTTAAATGCTCCAAGGATCTTGCTTGCAGTCAACTTGTCGTTCTCGCCCTTTCCTTGACTCGCTGCTGGCTTATTTGAGACCTGTGCCGACATGCGGTTCCTCAAGCCTTTCCACTTTGAAGCTCCCGGACTTCCCTGGCGAGCTGGCTGATCAGCGACCTGAGGTTGCTGGAGAGCAGCCGAGCGGTCCTTTGGAGGGACTGGAGAGCCTGAATCGGAGTGCTGCATCTGAATAGGTGGGCGGCCAGGAGAAGTGGCTTGTAAATAGGAGCCTGGCATAGGCTGACCGGCAGATGGAGTGCGAAGGTTGGGCTCATACTGCTGCCCTGGAGCAATCTGGTAACCGCCATGTTGGGGATTCATCTGCTGAGGGTGTGCCTGTTGCTGAGCGCCGGGATGTTGCTGCTGGAATCCAGGAGGAAACTGCTGTTGTTGCTGTGGAGGTGACATTCCCATCCTGTTTGCAAAGGTCTGCAGTTGTGGAGAAGTAGACACTGCGGATACAACAGGCGTGTCAGGCTGCGAAAGCTGGGAGGATTGTCGCCTTCCAGCAGCCAAAGTGGTAGTGTTCAGACGAGGGCTCTGAGTAGCCATCGACGATACAGACGGCGGGCCAGTCTTGGACATTTGCGACACTGGAGACAAGGGCATATCATTATCTGATGCACCATGACTAGGCCTATTGTCATGCCTGAAGGACATGTTTGGGGAGTCTGTAACTGGTCGTTGGATCTGAGTTCCCTCCTGCTTTGCATGCGCGAGCTTGTCAAGCGACTGCGACGATTGCGACGCATGGTGGAACGACGGTTGAGTTGTTGGGGCCGTGCTTGGGACATTGAAAGAGGTCTGCGTTGTCGGGGCAGATCGGATCGCGGACGCAGCTGGTGAGATCGATCGCATTCTTGCAGCTCGCGCGTCCGGGAAGCTCTGTCCCACGCTGAAAGGTGTCTGTGGAGTCCCATGACGACTGTGATCAATCACTGACCCGATAGGAGGAGTTCCGGCTGGAGTTGTAGAGCCAAAGCCTAGAGGTGATGGACGTGAGTTGCGGTAGGCAGATTGAGCGTGCTGGGTATCTCTTATTCCACCAGATAGAGGTCGGGCAGATGACATGGGGGATTGTTCCCTAGATATCGACTGTTGATCACCAAATTGATGAGGTCTCTGAGGTTGGGGACTAGCCAATGGCGGGGTAGGGCCATGAGGGCTTCCAAGCTGACCCCCTGGAAGTACAGGGCTGGTCAGTTGTGGTCCCGAAGGTCTTCGCCCCTGTGTCTGCAGGGCGGGCGGGTGAGGGGTACCAAGCTGGGGACCAGAAGCGCGACGATCATAAGGATGTTGCATCTGGGGTGACGTAGTCTGCTGAGACTCCTTGCTCTTGTGGACATGTCCTAAAAGGCCAGAGATCAGTCCAGCAGCCGAACCTCGTCTCTTACGGCGCTCGTTAGCGTCAACCGGCGGTGTACCCGTCGGAGTCGGAAGAATCTGGTTGAAAGTAGGACCAGCAGTGCTACTTCGCTCGAAGCCTGGATGAGCAGGGCGTTCCAGGGATACTGGTTGCTGAGCTCCCAAGTGGCTTGAGAACGGCCTTGAAGAGGTGGGTGTACCAGGCTTTGAGGATGTACCACTACTTGGCCGATTGAAGACATTCGTCATAGCAGCCTTGGTATTGAATGCCGAAAATCGCTTTTTCGCTGGAGGAGTAGCAGATTGGCTCATCTCGTTGGCCAAGTTTGAAGTAGCTGCGCGTGGAGGACCTACAGGTCGATGCTGACCCGAAGCAGGATCGAAGTCAGGGTTGAGCCGAGATCCCCTTCTCTCTTCCGTCGATGTGGCGGGCCTGCTCTCATCCGGGCGTGGAGGGGGAGGCATTGAAAGCCTTTCTCGGCTCTGCTTACTCCTCAAGCCTAGCATGAAACTGGCTCTGGACTTCTTCTTGTCATGGGTTCCGTCCGTCGTCACACTTGATACGGAAGCCGCATCATGATGGACCTCAGCGTGCGGTGGTTGAAGTTGCTGCTGTTGTTGCGGAGGATGAAACTGCTGACCGTGGTGATCCACAGGCGTGCTTCGTCGCTCAGTCGAGCTCTTCCTGAAACGATGTCCAATATCCTTAAATAATGCTGAGGCCTTCTTAGAACGTCCCCGATCTTCATTGGTAGCGTCACCTGCTCCTGTTCTGGCAATGCCCTCCTGAGAAAAGCGTCTTATAAACTGTGATCCAGGGCCGGGATGGCCTTCTTTGGAACCGCTCGGCTGTCTTTGATGGCCAGGGAAGAGACCAGGGTAACGATTGGCAGACGAAGGTGGCACCTCAGAAGGTTTTTGCCGTTGATGATGCTTATTAGCTGTAGAGCTCGAAGAGGGTGAAGGAGGAACATCTCCAGTTTCTTTGTTATAGCCAAAGAAGGGGTCATTTTGGGATTGCTGTGAACGCTGTGAGAGTTGTGAAAGTTGCGAAGCATTTGTGCCAGCTCGGTTTCTGTTAACCATGTGAAGAGGTTCGGCCAGATGACTCTCTTCCAACTTCCATTGGCCTGATGGAGGAACGGCCTGTGGTTTAGGAGTAACGCGATGAAGAGGTTCAGATAGGTGACTTTCCTCCAACTTCCAGGGACCAGACGGAGGAAGCCTTTGAACAGGGTTGCCTCCCATGAGCTGAGGTGGAAGTAATGGTAGCGTTGGAGGCTTGTATCCTTGAGTTTGCGGTGGCATAGGCCCAGGTTGGACTGGGTGCATCTGGAATGGATGCTGTGGTCCCCGAGGAGGTGATTGCTGAAGTGAGTGGCGCGGTGATTGTTGCGGAGGGGGTGATTGCGGTTCTGATCTATCCACATCTTTCTTCAACTTCTCTTCCATAATAGAGTCTGTCCCAACCAAAGTAGACCCGACAGTGACCTCAGATGTCAGTGTTCCCTGCTGACGAGCAATTTCGTCGAACTCTTCCGGTTCAGCAGAAACGTGCTCAGCGATAGGTTCGGTAGTCCTTTGCTCGGTCGCTGTCGATCTCGAGTTTACGTCAAAAGTCGATCCTCTTCTGATGGGAGGTAGTCCAACAAAGGATGAATGACGCTGAGGCATGGCCGAGGGATCGTGTGGTTGAGTCGGAGTTTGAGACTGAGGTACATTTGCCATGGGTTCCTGAGAGATGACCGATGAATAAACAGACGTCGGTTGAGGTGATGGGCCAGCAGGGTCCTCTGGAGGCACCATACGAATACCACCGCTGGCAGGCGTAGGAGTTGCACCGCCAGACATTGGCTTACTGGATGGCATTTGGGTGCTGGAACCATCCTGAGGATGGCCTTGATTTGCAAACATGGCTCCTGATTGCTCAGAAGCTTTACCCTTGGCAAGGTCTGTTCCCTTGAACGGATCCCAAGTAGACTCATCGATAGGCGTTGGAATGTACCATTGTGATCTATCATCATTTTCTTTACTGGCGGGAGCGGAGATAGAAGCAGAGGCAGAGGCAGAGGCAGATGGATCTTGTGGGAGCTGAGGCCCATAGCTCTCGTGTGAAGCAAGTCTCTTACCTGGTTCGCCAGTCGATGGCACAGGGCCAAATTGTAGCATGCTAGAAGATTGGGAGGACTGGGGAGCATGATACGACTGGGTCGAAGGCCTCGAGTTCACGACGTCTTTCTCGGAGGAGTCATCAGCGCGGGATCTTGTGAGACGATCTAAACCCCACGATGCGCGTCTTTCAGCTTTGAACTTTGTTTGCACCGGAGATGTTGGTTCGCCCTGTCAACCAAAGAAACATTAATAAACACTCTTGTCACATAGCCTGATGGATGGGCAACATCATGATGGATGACAATGCGGGAGGAGAAAAGGGAACAAGCGTCGTAGAATTCCTATCTCATACACCCGTCTCGTCATAAGGTAAGGTCAAGAGTGATCATCAGCCCCGAAGTGCATGACGAAAGGAGATTTAATCCAACAATAACCCTGCTCCGAGGGAGAAAAAAAAGGAAGAAGCCCATCACAACAGGTTCTAAAAAGAGAAGCGTCAGTGAAATACCTTGTCCCCAGTTCCACGCAATTTGCTCTTTCCCTTGCTAAACAATCCCTTGCCCATCTTTCCAGCAGACTGCATGAGTTCCTTGCCCTTGGTTCCAATCTGGTTGCTCGAGTTTCCGAAGCCGCTGGAGCCGGATGGCACGGATCCGCCAAGTCGAGATCGCCCTGCTGGAGGCCCTGTCGTAGGCGAGCTTGCATTAAGATACTGCTGATAGTATGGCTGTTGATTGTGAGAAACGCTGGGACCTGGTGCGTGTCCCGTTTGACTTGTGGGCACCCCGGCCCCGGAGAGGGAAGAAGTTCCGTTCGCGTATTCGGGATGCTCGGTCATCAGATTAGACAACCAGTTCTCCAGACCTGATTCCCACGCTTGGTGTGTAGCCAAACCCGCTTCAAACTTGAGCGTCCTTTGAACGGGTGTTGCCAGGCTCATGATATCGCGCCATGGAGTAGTCTGAGGGAACTGACTGGGAGGAAGAGCTTTAGTTGACTTATCTGGGGGTGGTGATGCTGACGTAAGAATTGAAGGTATCTGAGTCAATGTTTTATTCTCTGCAACAGATGGACGGCGATTGTCAAAGGCTCGCGGAGTTGCATCATCATTTTCGATAGAGACGGGAGAAGGGGGCTCCAAAGTAGCTGGCTGCTGGCTTGGCGGTAGCGTACTGGCTTTGGAAACCTGATGCGAAATGCCACCAGAAGGTGGGATGATGATTTTGGGAGTCTCAACATTTCGAGGCGACTCTTTGCTCTGGCCAGCAACATCTGAAGCCTCATCTTTTGGAGATTGAACTACCACTGGTGCTAGAGGTGAAGGAGACGCTGGACGAGGAGCTTCGTTGTTGAAAGTTCCAGCGGGCGGCTCGACAGGGAGAATCTTTGGTGGGGAATCGAAACCAGCCTCCCAGGAGAATCTACGTCGTGAATCAGACTTAGGTGACTCAGGCTGAGCGGTAGGCTGGGATTCGGTAGACACCACGGTGCTAGACAGTGGTTGGACAGTTGACTGCTGTTGCTGCTCATGCACTGGAGGGGTCTCTGTCTTGGGCTTCTCTTGGACCTCTGCTTCGATCTTCGATTCCGGCGCGGATTTCTCGTTTGAATCGGCCCAATAGCTATCATAATCGCTAAGAGTATAACTGCTGTTACGCGTGACACCCCGGTCACCTGGTGTCAAAGACTGAGAATTATCGGGCAGGGGTCGAGACACCGCAGAACCTGGTGTTGGAGCAATGGGGCTCAGGGACCTCATGATTTCCTCACTCAAGACGTCACTTTCCTTAACAGGCGACGAATTGAAAGTGTTCAGAGACCCTTGTGTCAAAGCAGAATTTGGCTCGTAGTTCGATGGAGAGTAATCCAGCTGTCGAGGATGCAGGGGCTCTGTGGGCGTAATCTTCGAGTCGGTGGCTGATGCAGGCTCTCTGGGTGATGGGAAGAGTCCCTTTGAGTTCGGGCTTGGTGTACGCAGCGGTGGAACAGCTCGAGGATCGTTGGCAGGGGCGAGAGAGGTACTGCTGTTAGGCCCAGGAGTGCTAGTGTTGTCTTCACTCTCCCTAGGCTTCTCTTCCAGAGTTGCGAGATTTCCGGGGCTATCAGTTGCTTGGTTGGGAACTGAAGGTTGGTCTTGCTTGGTCGGGTCTTGAGCAGAGGCAGGAGCGCCCGAATTGTTTCCTGAAGAGAAGAAGTCGGCGCCAAATACTGACATTCGCGCAACATCGGGAAGCTGCGGGCTGACAGATAATCGCTTTCGGTCTATGTCTGCAGGTGAATGAATCACAGTTTCTTCCTTTTCACTAACAGGCTCCGGAGAAGCAATGCTATCCAAAGTGGGAGGATCATGCAACCCCTGAGATCCTAAACCAAGCTCCTCACGCTTCGCAAGAATGCTATCAAAAGTTGGCTGCTTCTGGACCTTATCAATCGCTGGGCCATCTCCTTGGCCGTATCCTTGCCGGTTCGGTTCGTCGATTGAGGGTGTAGAGCGATCATCGGGTCTAGGTGCAATATTCTCTGCGATGGACAACGGTGACCCGCCCAACTTACGCTCATCATCTATATGGCGGAAATCGGGTCGAATTGAAGGCGAAGCACGAGCAGCGGAACTTGCGGTGCTCTGCGGGGTAGAGGATCGAACGTCAGGCTGTTGATGATAACTGGGAGCTTTCGAAGATCCAGCGCCTGAAGACAAAGGAGCAGGTGATCCGGTTCGTCCTGTAACCGGCGACGAAACATTATGGGATTGTTCTGGGTGGCCAGGGTTGGGCACATCCGGATGGTTTGTCTGAAGCTGTAGTGAAGGCGCGTTGCTTGAGCTACGAGAACTGGAAGCGACAGCAGCAGCCAATCTCGGCGAGGGTCCAAATGATTCGGTTCGCTGTCCGACAGGTCGGAGACCTGTTGTTACTCGAGGAACCGGGGGAGGCGGTGGTGGCTCGTCATCCTCGAACTCGTCGGCGCCCCAGTCGTCACCATCATAATTCTGAGTCGGCGCTTGGACCCATTTCCTCGTCTTGGTACGGTTGACGTTGACCTGATATCCTCCAGGCGTTTGGGGAGATCTAGAAGCGAGTGCGGATTAACAGTGAGAAACTTTAAGATATGGAGAAGGACCATTACAATGGAGATTGCGACTGCCCTTGCGCATAAGGGTTATTATATGTCCCATCCATGTCGTGTTTGGGGTTATTGGCCAAACTCGACTATCGAAGCATTCTTGGACGACCTTGAGATGCTTGATGAAAATCCAGCGTTTTGGCGGCGTCGAGGACAGTTGAGCTGGGAGGACGTGGCAATAGGATTAGGTGTACCGGGCTATTTATCGGGTTCGGCGATGAAGATCGGCGGCGGAGAAAGTACTGCGTCGGTAGGTGACGGACAGTTGGTTAAGATTGACAAAGAGCTTAGAATACAAGGTCTGCAACCCAAGAAAGACAAACAGCAAAATAAGCCAATACAAGAAGAAGGAGAATGAGATGAAGGTAGCAAGCAGAACAAAGAAGGTTATGGCAAAACAGTAGATGCCAACGACAACTTGTGAACGATGGCGACAAGATGGTGATAGAAACAAGGAGGCGGAGTTACGTTTCTGGTGGTGGTCGGGAGCGAGCGCGAATGCGAATGGATGGTATGGTTGAATGAATGGTGCGGTCAGGCACTTTTGTCACCTTTAGCTTAGTGCTATGCTGCCCGCCGCTGTGGTAGCCCGTTGGAGATTGGATGACGGAGGTGGATGGGGCACTTCAGGCGGTTGCTGTTCTAAAGACTGGGGGCCGCGGACAACTTCAACCACTAATAAAAAAGAGACAAGGAGTAGAATAGAGAGGAGCATCAAGATACCCCAGTGTGCCCAGCCTCATTGAAACCCAAGAAATAGAAGATCATTGTGAGGATCGCATATTGCGACGGTGATTTTTATGGCAGCCGTTATCATACAGGGGACGACTACCTAGAAGCGACAAAAAAAGAAACCAAAATGGGTCGATCGATGGAATGAAATTATCAGCGGAGTCAACCCAACATTAGATCCTTATTATAGGTCCTCGCTGTGGCACGAAGTTACGAGATCGTCTGCTGGGCTCCCATCACTTCGCGTTAGTGCATGGAATGGATGTTTATAGAGCAATTAATTAAAATCCAAGTTGATAATTATCCAAAGTATCCTCAGAGACATGGATCAAGAATTGGGCATTGCTATTTTTGACATATCCTTGCTTTTCATCCTGGGGAAACCAGTTATTGTTCTACGCCTCGGGATATAAGACAAAGAAGAAAAGAGTTTCAAGTCCATCAAGTCAAGATACCCGTTAGCACGCGTGTTTTTATGTGTTAGGCCCCCTCCGATGTTGCACATAAGGTACTGTAATCATTTCTCGAAGCCTTGCGAGATTGATCACCTGAATCACGGCCGTTGAAGAGTTTATAGTCAAGGGGGCTTAGTGCCTCGGTCCTCGTCACCTATCCACTAGAATGAACCCTTTTGACACCTCGTGATAACTTTACCTTTATGGTACTGGCCTCAACATCACGAACTGCGAACCCTTTGCATAACATGTGGCTTTCTTGGCCCCTTATATCTCCTCATTGCTGTATCATGTATGCGAGTTTTACACAGCATTCAACGCAAATGTCACACGTAGACACGGATTTCAAGTTACACATCCACACGTGCCACCATGGATGTGAACAAAAAGACAGCAACGTCTTTAATAACTTGCTTTTGATAGGGCAGGTGACGTCCACTATGACACGTCTTAGGATACCGGGGTTTTGAGTGCTGGCCATCAAACGGTGGTTGTTTGCTGACCCTAGCGACCAATTATTCCAGTGCCCGTCTTGAAGTCTGCAGTGTTGCAGTGTTGCAGTGTTGCAGATTTTTGGTTGATGGCATGGAAGCTGTCAGTTATTGCGCGTCTGGTAAAGAATAGTAAGGGGTTCAATGCCGTCATTCCCGCTTACCCTAGGCTCCACTTGATTGCAGAATAAGATGATTGGGTTTGGTATACGAGGCAAAGTTCAGACTTTGGAGCTATAAAAGAAGCGACGGTGATAGAATTTGGATACGAAGAAATGGTAGTAATTAAGGCAGGCTTAGTGGTGTTCTTTACGAGCTGTCAACAGCAACTTCTAATGAGAGCATGTAATTATCGTGTAGATTCTGGCATTAAGATGATCGACAAATGAAGAACTTCCACCCACTACAGCCCGCAGGGATTTCAAATGTTAGCGTGAGACCAGAATTTGCCACTTTAGAATATATTTACTTATTTACTCTATATTAGAGCTTTAAAAATTAAAAGAAATAGTAAAATTTAAATCTTTAGTTAGTTAAGAAGAATATTATCTATTTTTCTTTATATACTTTCCTTTTTTGGCTATATTTTTCTAGGATATAGAGGAAAGTGGAGATATGTAAAGAGCTAGCATTTGAAATCCCTGAGGGCTGTATATGTTTAGTACATTACTGTATACCAAGGATCTCGAATACTATAGAGACTAATAAAATATATATGGTCTTGAGTAAAACTCATGATTAACTCACGATGCACAGCTTCAACTCTCCACGTAGACATGAAGGCCATGATTGTGATAGCACTTGTCAATCTCAGCAGAAGTACATATTCAAGGCATTTCGATACTTACCTATAGAAAATGCTCTGCTACCTACTCTTGTCAATATCCCCTTCGCCGATGCTGTAGCTACAAGATCTGCTCCAAGTTCAACCTCAAACTCAGCCACATAAAAAGCCACACATATAATAACAGTCTGGCCAGCATTAATAAAAGAGCCAGCGTGGCGGATCACACTTACTGACTGAACCTACCCCTGCCCCTCGACCGGACTGGACCAGTCTGGAACAAGCCAACGACACGTTCCCCAATCATTCAATCAATCCAATCTCCTTTCAGATGCAGCGATAACCAATTCAAATCAAACCTCATTTGTCTCTGGCATTCTTTGTTGCGCATCTACCGTTAACTTAGCTCTCAGCCTCTCTCTAGCCTTTTTCTCCATTTAGTACCGCCCCGAGGCTTCGCGACACTTTAATTCTCTCTTACACATTGCGCTCTCGACCAACTTCTTCGATTCGAATCGCCAAAAAGTACTCCTTTCTAATTATACTGCTATTTGTCCGCGTCACCCCTCGACGTTCCCTTTCGCCTGCGCTGCCAACCGAGACCTGATCCGGACCCTTCCACATCGACGTTCAACATTCACAACTCGACACATCTCCAGTGAAACACAAGTCGCATAGGTGGCATATTTATCGCTGCTATAACACCGAACCCCCGACTCTTTTCGAGACACGAAGCCGCGCTGGCCGCAGTCTGACATCTCGGCTTTTATCCTCAACCCCTCTTAATTTGGCCACCATGGCTGTCGCATCTATTCAAGACCGAACCTCTGAGTTCAAGTCGGTACTCGCACAAGCACAGCGAAAACAATCCTCCTCAAAAGTCGGCTCTCAGCGCCGGTCTCTATTGACCGATGCGCAAAAAGATGCCGCCAACGGTCATGCTGGAGGTCCCCCAAGACGATCCGAGTTCGCCCGGAAGGCTGCTGAAATTGGACGTGGCATCTCTGCGACTATGGGCAAGTTGGAGAAGCTAGCTCAATGTGAGTATCATTCACCAATCTGGAGGCGCGAATGCCCGGCGTAGTTCATAATTCTAACCTCAAGAAATAGTGGCGAAGCGACGAACCCTTTTCGACGACCGTCCCGTGGAAATCAATGAGCTTACTTTCGTCATCAAGCAAGATCTTTCGTCTCTGAACCAGCAAATTGGAGCTCTTCAAACACTCACCAAGCAACAACACCCCAAGGCCGATCAGGAGGGCGAGCACAACAAGAACGTTGTCTACCTGCTACAAGGCAAACTTACTGATGTCTCGGTCAACTTCAAGGACGTTCTTGAGGCCAGAACCAAGAACATCCAGGCATCGCGATCGAGAACCGAGAACTTCATCTCCTCCGTGTCGCAACATGCGCAACCATCAATTCAACAGTCGGCTTCTCCTCTCTACGGAACACCAGCTCGCAACTCACCCGCGCCGGGAGCCCAAGATACTCTGTCTCTCAACCCCGTCGGCGATCAACAGTTGCTGATGATGGAAGAGGCACAGCCTTCCAACACATATATCCAACAACGAGGCGAAGCGATTGAAGCGATTGAGAAGACCATCGGCGAGCTTGGCAGCATTTTTGGACAACTAGCTACCATGGTTTCAGAACAAAGCGAGATGATCCAGCGCATTGATGCCAACACAGAAGACGTGGTCGATAACGTCGAAGGAGCACAGCGAGAACTTCTCAAGTACTGGAACAGAGTATCAAGCAACAGGATGTTGATTGCCAAGATGTTTGGAACGCTAATGATTTTCTTCCTGTAAGTTCACCTTTCGTCTCCAGGACACTACCAAGACTACCGTCAAAGGTAATTAGCAGTTACTAACAAACTTGTAGGATTTGGGTTCTTGTTTCGGGCTAAACCTTGACGACGAAACGCAACACAAGACACGAGAAAAAGAGGCGGGCGCAGAAAAACTTGGACCAAGGAAGGGAGTTTACGGCACATGTTTTGTTGCAATGGGGTACTATTCGATAGGTGCACTTCCTTTCCATATGTAAGTATGTTTGTACCTTATACCTTGTAGTCGTTTTTTCTTAGAGATGGATTGGAACGACGTAGCATAGAGAGAAGGGTCTTGCAGGAAGACTCGTCGATGGCTCATGTTGGGGGTTTCAGGATTAATAATGAATCAGTAGATCCTCAATTGCATAGACTTACGAATTGAGTGACAAAGTATCAGGCATATCCGTGAACAGTGGGATTGTTTGTGATTGGTGTCATGGCTTGACAGTTTGTGATAGCTACAACCCCCACGCTGATGGGAGAGGTATCAAGGCTGGGATATGAGATATAGCCGGTATAGCATCACCAGTCAAGAATATATAAAGAGACAGAGTCGGCCACGAGTCCTTTAGCTTTTTCTCTTATATTCTCTAGCATGTAACCAAGAGTAGACATTTCCCGGCATTTTCAGAAAGGGCAATAACTCCATAAACACTACCTTTCAACCTTTGGGGGCATCGTCGGCCGGAGTTCTCACCGACCTCTCTACCACTCCAAGTTAGCCTCAACTCACCATCACAAGCCTCGGAGCAACCCCACCCCGAGAAATTTCCATCGATCTGCGCTTTTCCGTGTAAACTGCACCCCAAACTTGCTCTAAGAGGCAAAAATGCCCCTCGAGCTCGGTGACATGCCTAGCGTTTGGCGGGGTTCACCCCGCAAAGATGAGCGTAGATTGGGGGGTTTGTATCGAAGAATAATAGAGTAGCTCAGTAGATTTAAGCTACGTAGGCATGAGGGGCATTGGGTGATGTTCATGATGTGGCAGCGGTTTATAACCTGCAGGTCTCCCGCTTCTGTACGTGTTTCTTCTCTCGTGTTTTGTTCTAGATCCCTCTCATCTTCTTCACGATATTCACTGTCTTACAAGATTCACACAATGGCTCCCTCTACTTTCAAGCTTAACACTGGCCAGGAGATTCCTGCCCTTGGTCTCGGTGCGTTGTTTTCACATGTTTCTACTCTAAAAAAGCTCAATTGACTGATTCTTGTTGTTTGTAGGTACCTGGCAGTCTCCCGCTGGCCAAGTCGAGAAGGCCGTCACATATGCTCTCAAGGATGGTTACAAGCTGATCGACTGCGCCTACTGCTACGGAAACGAAGAGGAGGTCGGTGCTGGTCTCAAGGCTGCTTTTGAGGCTGGTGTCAAGCGTGAGGACATCTTTGTTGTCACCAAGGTCTGGGCTACATACAACACTCGCCCTGAGCTTGGTCTCGACAAGAGCTTGAAGGCTCTTGGCCTTGACTACGTTGATCTTTTCCTTGTGGTAAGTTACTAGTCAGGAGATCTGTTGGGTTTGTATGCTAAACAGTCATAGCACTGGCCTCTTCTCCTCAACCCTGAGGGTAACGACGACAAGTTCCCCAAGAAGGCTGATGGTTCCCGAGATGTTATCCGAGACTACAACCACGTCGATGGCTGGAAGCTCATGGAGAAGCTCCCCGCTACCGGCAAGACTCGTGGTGTCGGTGTCTGCAATGTATGTCCTCACACATTCAGTTCGTCAAGACTCAGCTAACATTTGGTATAGTACAGCAAGAAGTACCTCGAGGAACTTCTACCTCATGCCACCATCATCCCCGCCGTTAACCAGATCGAGAACCACCCCAGTCTTCCTCAGCAGGAGATTGTCGACTTCTGCAAGGAGAAGGGTATTCACATTGAGGCCTATAGCCCCTTTGGCAGCACTGGTGGTCCCGTCATGACTGCTGAGCCTGTTGTCAAGATTGCTGAGAAGAAGGGTGTTTCCGCCTCTACTGTCCTCCTTAGCTACCACGGTAAGTCTCATGAGATTCCTTGCTGAAAAACTCTTGCTAACAGATTGTTTAGTCGCCCGTGGCAGCACCGTCCTCGCCAAATCCGTCACCCCTGAGCGTATCACTGCCAACAAGACCATTGTCGACCTTGACGACGAGGACATGAAGGCCCTGAACGACTACTCAGAGGACCTCGTGAAGAAGGGTGAGGTGAAGCGATATGTTTACCCTCCTTTCGGTATCGACTTCGGGTTCCCCGACAAGTCATGAATCAAAGGTCGGCTATAGTTATATGACACTGGGATGAAAGACGAGATATGATAAAAGCGGCATTAAATGACATTGCATCTATAATAGATCAGAAGCTCAAGTTAGCTTCATAAATAGAAAACGTTAAAGTCTTGAAGAATGTTCGAATTTGTTCCATGTGCTAGTCCTTGCATTGAAGTTTTAGTGTCATGATACTTCGAGATTCAAGTCGTAGGATACACTCCTAGATCGGAGTACGATGAGAACTGCCAGATGAGATGCCGAGTTTGGACTAGAACTGCTGGTGTTTCGAATTTAGCATGTCCAATAACTTGTCATTTCGTTTGAGTCTTGATGAGAAGTTTTGTGCTTGTTAAGTATGCAACTCTCTAACACCCTCGCCATGGGCATGTTCACTCGTCAGTCAAACATGTCAAGTATGGCAGTGAGAAAACTTAGAGTAATTATCACAATTGGTCAAATGTCTCATCATTTTGCTAGAAATCAGGTATCTATAATCCCCAAGACCCCATACAACACGCCTTTTACCCCGTTCATGAAAACCTCACTCGTAGACTCACACCACCATTATTGGTTTACAACCGACCTTTTAGTCATTTTTCACTGAAGTCCACCACAACCTTGATAACAAGGTTACCTTGTTCGTCTCTCACTTTGCCAGCCATCTTGAAAGCATCTTCAATATTCTCCATGCCCTTGTATCTTTGAGTGACCAGACGGCTCACGTCAGGCATATTAGCAGGAGGGTTGGCGAGCAGCTCAATAATCTCCTTGTATGTGTTGGCGTAACGGAAGACGCCCACGATATCGACTTCACGAAGAGCAGCAGCTGACATAGGGATGGTGAGAACGGGAGTTCCCATTCCAATGATCATGACCTTGCCTCCAGGCTTGGTAGCGTAGATGGCTGTTTGCACACAGGTTTCTACACCAGTGCACTCGTACACAGCTGTGACCTCACCGACAGCCTCTCCGTTGACCTGTGTCTCCTTCACCATAGCAGCGACCTTTTGAGCAAAGACAAGCTTGTCCTCGATTGTTTGTGGGCGCTCCATTGGGACAACAACTGAAGCGTCGGCGAATCCGTTGTCGATGGCAAAGTCAAGGCGGTCCTTGAGAATATCGGCGATGATGACGGTCTTGGCTTGATCAGCCTTTGCGACAGCGGCTGCTAGAAGACCGACGGCACCGGCGCCGAGGACGAGGACTGTTGAGCCCTTGGGGAGAGCAGCGCGGTCTCGGGCGTGCATTGCGACTGAGAGAGGCTCGACAAGAGCGCCGAGATCGAGAGTAACGTGTTCAGGCATCCTGAGCCAAAGTCAGTACATTTCTCAACTCACAAAGCTTAAATTGTCTTACTTGTGACACCACTTAGCAGGGTGATTGATTCTCTCTTGTAGAGTTCCCTGCGCATGAGGATTGGCCTTCGCCGAGCTGCGGAACTTCATTCCACGGCAGATGTTGTAACGACCCTCACCGCAGAGCTCACAAGCCTCACAAGGTAGACCGACCTCAAGAGCGACATGGTCGCCAGGCTTGAGGTGCGTAACTTCTGAGCCAACGGCTATGACTGTGCCTGCGGACTCATGGCCGAGAGTAAGAGGTTCGCGAACGATGATGTCGCCGTTGCGGAAGTGGTTGTAGTAGTGAAGATCGGAGCCGCAGAGGCCGGTTGATTTGACGGCGACTTGGACTTCATTACTTGAGGGCTGAGGGAGTTCACGTTCTTCCTGTCAATTGAGTTAGTCAATTGTCTTGAATGCAATTGAACGAGTGGTGTTTACCAGACGGAGATCCTTCTCTCCATGAAGGACGGAGGCCTTGACACGCTCAGTTGCCATGATGAGGGTATGAGAGAGGTGGAGGTGGTGGTATGATGATGGAAATAATTAAAGAAGAGCAATTGGTGATTTATTGTTACAGCAATGTGCAGGAAATGTCGAAATGTTACAGATGCAAAAGTTATTGGAAGATCATGGATCAAGATGAGAGCGAGAGGTGGGTTAGTAAAGGGCGGAACCAGAGAAGGACATTCAAGCCAGGGCCGATGTCGACCAAATATCGGATTGGACAGAAGCTGTTCGACTATAACACTCCGTTATTGACCTGTACTGATTCTCATTCATCGCGGAGAGAGGACCGAGATGACCTCGGAAAAGGCGCCCCACGATAGCATTGAATGCCCCGCGACGAGACGTCCCATGACGTCCAATGCCCCCATGACAGCAAAAAAGGAAGAGAGAATCTTTATCCGCAGTGGTAGAACCAGTGCTAGCGTGCCCCCACTGCCCTGTATCCCGCGGGGCGAAGCGCTAAAGATTGAGCCGTTGGGTTAGGATGATCCACTGTGTTGGAGATGTTGGAGAAGCCCAGGGAGGAAATGTTGGCCGATTCATGAGCCGGATGAAGAGAAGTGACAAAATGTGTCTCTACAGAGGATTTATCCTGCATTGGATTACTTATAAGATGGTAGCAGGTACTTGTCTGAGCTGAAGTATCAAGAGCCAATGCTACCAGTCTGTAAAGATATCTCATGATACAGAATCACCCCTCTGCGGGGATCTCGAAAGCTCGTCTTCGGCCTTCTCTCCGATCATCACAAGCCGGTTGAATGTAAACCTACAAGTAAACCTGCATTACAAACAAATAATCAATTGGCCAGTTCTAGTCCGGTCCAGTTCACCTAATTAGAACCAATCCGGCTCCTCCTAAGTCGGAGCTCAAGAGTTAACCCCTCGGTCATTAATAGCGTAGTACCCCATCCATCTCATGGTGGAACTGACTGCCCCTCGTTGAATGAACCCAAAAAACGCCCATTGCTCACGACGTCAGTAATCCACACTCTAATACTGCCAAAATGTCTGCTTCTTTCTTCTCCCTTGAGGGGCAAACTGCTCTTGTAACTGGTGGTACTCGCGGTATTGGCCAGGCTGTAGCAATTGGTCTTGCTGAAGCTGGTGCGGATATTATTCTTGTTCAGGTATGGAACGTCTCATGATGAGGCCAGAACAAGAGACTAACTGGACATACAGCGAGATACTACATCACAGTCAACAAAAGAGTCGATCGAGAAGCTTGGCCGCAAGGCTTTCATCTACACTGCCGATCTATCATCTCAAGAATCTGTTGCTGGCCTTGTGCCCAAGGTCTTGGCCGATGGACACCAGATTCGCATCTTGGTGAACTGCGCTGGCATTCAGCGACGACACCCTTGTGAAGTCTTCCCTGACAGCGACTTTAATGAGGTATGAAATTTCAGTCTCTATTACAGAATGTATCTAACGAGCTACAGGTCATTCAAGTAAACCTCAACTCCGTCTTCACCCTCTGCCGCGACGTCGGCGCACACATGCTCAACCTCGAACCCTCACCCATTACCGGCCGTCGCGGCAGCATCATCAACTTCGCCTCCCTCCTCACCTTCCAAGGCGGTTTCACTGTCCCCGCCTACGCCGCATCCAAGGGTGCTGTAGGCCAAGTCACCAAGAGTTTCGCCAACGAGTGGACCTCAAGGGGTATCACGGTGAACGCCATTGCTCCCGGTTACATCGCTACCGACATGAACGAGGCTCTTCTTGCGAACCCAGAGCGCCTTGCTAGTATTACTTCGCGAATTCCCGCGGGTAACTGGGGTTCACCGGATGACTTCAAGGGTACGGCTGTGTATCTGGCGAGTAAGGCTAGTGGGTATGTGAGTGGACATGTGTTGGTTGTTGATGGCGGTTGGATGGGTCGATAAACGATACGTTCCAAGGTGGTCTCTGAAGCAAGCTTGAAAATAGATTATAATATAATATCTTTGACGTTTTTACAAAGTTGGAATGTCGAGTGATTAACGACGGGCGCGAACAAGTCTTCGCTTGGCCAAGCGAAGGGAACCGCTTGGGTCGATGAATGTCGTGACTCGGTTTGTGAGATGCCTGGCGATATGGAAAGCATCCGGGTTCTTGGATCGAACACTGCAGCAATCAACTTGGCAAGTATTCTACAGTATCAGGTTATCACCTACAGTAATTGCAAGGCCGCAATTCGGACTTTGATAAACGAATGACTCAGCTCGTCGGACATCTTGATGCTGACTTGAGGATTTCGATGAAGAGACTTTGGAGGACTGGTACTTTACTTGACGGGACTGAAAGCTATTCAACTGGTTGATTGTAGCTAACAATTCGGTTTCTAAGCAGGTTTTATGCGTAAACTTATTGGCCATTTACATGTGCTTCGAATCGGAAGCCGAATATGGAACCTCACTCAGCTGATGATTCATGTCATACAGCTTACATGGATTTTCTCCGAACGTCTCGGGGTTACCACTAAGATCTCACTCATATCCGCCGCTCGATAACTATATAAACAGTGCAAGAAATGTCGTCTATATTCTCCGTCGAGATCTACCTCTAAACCCACCAAATATCGTATCCTCTTTAGATTTTGCTTCCTGCGCCATGCGAGACCGCATCAGCCTCTGTGCAACGCACGTGAACGATAACAAAAGGAAACATGCATATGCGCCACGCATACACATTTCATAATATCGTAGAATTACTTAATGAAATCACTGGGATTTACTCTTTCCGGATTCATAGTAGTGGGCCATCTGCAAGCCGGCTCGTCGGAAGCCGCACTTGACGTAGAACCCCTCGTTGGCTTCGCTGCAGTCGAGGATGCTCTTGTAGCAGCCGACTTGCTCGGCGATGTGGTCGAGGGCTTGGATGATTCGGAGACCGAGCTTCTTGCCCTGTTGGTCCTTTGCGACGGCGATATCTTCGATGTGGCCTACAGCGCCCAAGCTGTGAATGCTACAGACTGTTAGCGATTGTTTGAAAGAGATTGGAGGCCATTGACTTACAACTTGCGCTCAGTGATCAAGGCACCGGTTCCAACAACAGGCTTATCACCTCGCGAGGTGTCCTCAATGATGATAATGTAGTAACTGCCAGCAGCAAGCATGTCATCGTACTGCTTGGCAAAGTCGGCTTCGGTGATGTCGCCAACAGTGGTCAAAACGCGCAGACAGTCGAGGAAACCGCTGGTAAAGTCGGACTTTCGCAGAGCGCGCAGAGTATAACCCTCGGGGAGAGCGGCGCTGACCTCAGGGGAGAGGAGGTTGGCGCTGAACATGCCTTCTTGATCCATGGCGGTGTCGGTGTCGGTGTCGATTTGGCGGGGGATTATTTATGGCAGGGTGCTTTTCGAGGGGCGTGAGAGCTGGATTTTGTTTGTCTCAACAAATATATTCAAAAGAAGCAATTCAAGACAGAGATGTAGAGTATAGTGCGTAAAAGTTGAGATATTATCGATGTAAGATTTAGAGACGGTTTCGTCTTTTTCCGTTTCAGACAGAATGGGCGGAGTCTTGAGCTGAGCTTGGCTTGTCCTTACCTGTACCTTTTGTGTTAGTGGCCCCCACTGGTTCTATATCGGGGACGATTTACCATCATCGCTCAGGGGTCAGCGAGTCACAGCACAGCCTCAAGGCGATCCCGAAAACTAAAAAGGAGCGCCAGAGGACAAAAAGTGTGGTTCCGCCCGGGATCGAACCGGGGACCTTCTCGGTGTTAACGAGATGCCATAACCAACTAGACCACGGAACCGAGATACTTGATTGGGTGGGAGTGAGAGAATCAGTTGGAGCTCAAGATTGTGGTGGTGGTCGCGGCGATGAAGCTGTTGTGAAGTTGTTCCGTGCTTCACTTTTACGGGTGAAAAAAAAGTTCCAATCTTATCTATCAGCCCGATAGATGCGTTGAGGGGCCTCTCCTAGTGCTTTCAATATATAAAGCGAAGTAATGTAATCCAAATTGCTAGTATAGGCATTATACGACCGCTAAACAGATGCTGTGGTTCTAGCAATATCCACGTTATCTCTTTGAGCGGCATAAGACTGCCACAGGTTACTTACCCCGCTTTTTTGCAGGTACCTACAGGGTATGTAAAGTTCCCATTAGATAGCTTCTTCTTTTAATACCACTAAAATCATTAAAATCCTTATATAAATTAACCTTAATGAATCTTAATTAAAATAATAAGCTCTTAAGAGATATATATATTAAATAATTATAGCTTTAATAGTTTATTTTTTATAGTAATTATTAATAACTTTATTAATATAATTAATATTTTATTTAAAAAGAGCTATAATAATAATTTTTAACTTTTTAATATAAAATATTATAATTTTTAAAATAATTTTTTACTTTAATAATTATTTAAATTATTTTAATATTTTATATTTATTTTCTTTATATAATATATATAATAAATAAATATAATAAAAATTTTAATCTTTATAAAATAAATTAAAATAAAAATATAATAAATTATTTAATTAATTAAAATTAATTACTATATTTATTTTTAAAAGCCTTAATTTCCTCTTAATAGATTCTTATATTATAATTAATTTTACTATAAGTTCTATAATATAATACCTTTAGTCTCTATAACCTTCTTTAATTACTACTTTATAATAATTTAGCTAATATCTATATACTTATATCTATTTAATTAATTAAATCCTAACCTTTCTATATAGTTATACTCTCTCTATTCTATAGATATATCCTTTTTACTCTATACTGCCAGCTAAGTATCTTATTTACCTATTGAAGATCTTAGTTCTTAGCTATAAATAAGGCAATCTTATATATAACTGTCTTTATTCCCTTCTTAAGAGATCTTAAAGCTTTAAGAATTAACTCTAGAGAGCTATTATAATGTCCTTTAATTTATTTTTAAAGGTATTTAAACTAAGATCTAGCCTTAAGAATTATTCTTAAGGTCCTTAAAGTCTAAGATTGAGCTTATTAGGCCACCTCTTTAAGAGGCATTAAAGTCTATAACTATATATTAAGCTTTAAGATTATAACTTTTAAATTAAAAGAAATAAAGTTATTATCTTTAAAGCCTTCTTTAATATTTAATTTAATTATAATTAATTAAAAGGCAGTATAAAAG
>NJCR01000063.1:0-42378 GCA_002234235.1 Fusarium hostae | reverse complement strand
CTTAATGCTTATTAATTAATAATGCATTACAATCAATAAGCAGTTAATTTACTATTTCTTTAATATTATAATGCTAGAGAGGGAACCCTTACGAATTTAGGTTAAGGATATACTGGACTATAACTTATTCCTCTAGATTATCTAGCTTCTATAAGTTCAGGATACAATTAGAGTGAGCAGGAATGCCATAGTGTTATTAATTAAGGGTATTAAATGAGATATTATAGATCTTTGCAGTGCATTATAGACTTAATTTAGGGTCTACTTAATAGGCCTAAAGAGCAAGAATAATTTAAGACTCTTTATTAGATTGAGATATATTATTTAATTAAGAATTAATTAATTAGATAGTGTTGATATAAGGTGAGGGATTTTTATTATATTTACTTATTTGTTGCATTTGCTTATCTGTTGCATTTACTTATCTATTGCATTTGCTTATTATATACATTAGTTATAAATTAAATATATTAAAAATTAACCTTTTTTTTATATTAATAATAATATTAAAAATAATTAAAATACTTTCTTTTTTTAATTATTTATATTTATATACTTAAGAAGGTATTTTTACTTTAATGGCTTATATATAGCTTAATATCTTTATTTATTTAAGAATTTATAAAGAAATATTTTTTATAAATTATTAAAAGGCCTTTAGCTTAAGAAATTAATGCTTTTTTTTATTTATTAATAAAATATATATTATTATAGAAATTTAAGTAAATTATTTAATATTTCTATATTTTTAATTATATTAATTTTAATATAAATAATAAAAAGAATTTTTTAAAGACTTTTTAAGTAATTAAAAAATAATTTAAATATATATAAAGAGTATTTATTAAGCTTTATTATTTAGAGATTAATTTAACTATAAATAAATATATAATCTTTTTTATAAATAAATTAAAAGAGATAATACTTATTAAGAGAAAGTTTATATTAATAAGCTTTAAAATTTAAATTATTATATAATAAAGCTACTTTTTATAATAACTTTAATATATAAAGGCATTATTAATTATAATTATAATAATTAAGGTAAAAAATATATTAAGACTATATAATAAAAAGAGAAAGCTATAAATTGAAATCTTTTTTAATAATATATAGAGTATTATAATTTACTTATTAAAAAGACTATTAATATAAATATATTATATCTTTATAAATAACTTCTTTTTATTATTATAGCTTTTTTATTTACTTTAATAGTTTAAATATAAAGCTATAAATATAATATACTTTAATTATAATAATATTATTAAAATAAAGTAAATAAAAAAAATTAAAAAGCTTCTTAATAGTAAGTATTATTATTTAATAAAATATATTTAATTTTAATAAAAAATAAATAAATATAAATAATTTTTAATTATATTTTCTTTATTAAATTTTTTTTCTTCTCTTTAAATCCTTTAAATTGCTTAAAAAGATAGCTCTATAATACTCTTCTTTTTAACTATATATAATATAGCCTCTCTTAACTATATATTAAAAAAGAGAAAATTATCTATTAAAAGAGGCATAAAGATAAAAATATAGTATTTAAAGAAGATTTTAAATAAAAATTAAATTAAAATAATTTTTAATTTTTTTAATTACTATTTAATATAATAATAAAATAAATTATATAAATTATAATAATTAATTAAAATTTTATTTTTTATATTAATATTATTTTTTATATAGTCTTTAATAAGTATTATTTTAAATTTTTTTCTTAATATTATATTTATAAATAGCTTTATTTTATAGAAAAAGACTTAATATTTTTATTAAAATCCTTATAATATACTTTAAGATTAAAAAAAAGCTATTTATAATATTATTTTTAATAAATATAATATTAATAATAATATAAAAAAGAAATACTATATAAAATAATAATAATAATAAAGATCTTAAAGTATAGTAAATTTATCTATAAAGAGATATTAATTATATCTATAAAGGCAAAAAAAGCTTCTCTTTTTACTTAACTTATAAAGGCCTTTAATAAAGGTAGCTTTAACTAAAAATATAAAGAAAAAAAGGCTATTTATAGCCAATATTAGGAAATTAATAGCAATTATAAACTAAATATAGCTATTTATAATAATACTGACTATTAATATTTATATTATATGCTATTTTAGGTATAAGTAGAGGTACTGGCTGTTACAGTCATTTTAATTGGCTCCCCACCCTGGTCGTGACCCCGTGGCAGTCTTATGCCGCTCAAAGAGATACGATACTGGCGGTGACAATGAGATCAGGAACACAAACGGCCGCCGCACCAGATGGTCCCTTCTATTTACTGGGGTCAAATCACATGCTTGAAACATGGCATGAATAGATTGAGAGGCGTTTTAGTTATTATCATCAGTCTTACCAGTCTGAAAAGGATAAGTTACACGTTGGATCCATGTCTCAAAGTTCTGTTGTTTTGTTTCTTGCCGCCAACAATTCACGTCTTAAGTCCAATAAGTGACTGTTTACCAGAAACATTGGTAATCTTGTTATCTTTTGAGGCATGACGGGTCGCGTCAAGAGATTGAATGTTTTAGACACTCGAAATTAGATGGCTTCTGGACCCTGATAATCAGTATCAGATGTTTTGCAAACTCGGGATATTCTCCTTGACACCATTACGATAGCGCTGTAACATCAAGGTCTGATCAGGTACAAAACTCAATTTATAAAGCGAATTATAACAGCGTGATTAGAGCAAGGATTTAAATTGATGAGTTGTCAAGCATCAAGTCTTGGCAGGTACAGGCTCCTTTATCATGCAATCACATGCAAATCTGTTTCACATCTCGTCATCTCTTGATGTGTCTCTGAGTCTCTCTCTTATTCCCTGTGTTATGCCATGTCGTCCAACCAGGTTAACAAGCGACATGCCACTAGTTCTTTGTCACGTTCTTATTTACATTCCGGCCATGTAATTGGTGTTATTCGTGGCCACCCTTCAGTGTGTTCCATGTGTTGGGATTCACGACGCTAAAGTTGAACTACTCAAACTTCGCTCAAACCTCGTCTCAAAATACGCCAGAAACACTTAGACCTCTCGTTTATGGTTATCCCATTAACGAACATTCAACGTTTATGCTAGTGTCGTTGAACTACAACTATCCCGCCATATCCATCCTACTTTCGCCCCTAAACACCATTACGATCGGGCTTCAATGACAATCACTTCGCCATGGATAACTCAAGCATCATATCAGCCGAGGACCTACCTCCACAACCAGGTCGAACACTCCTCCCCTCTCCAGTAGCTCAAGCCGTTAGTCTCGCAACACGGTCAACATGCCTAGCTATTCGTCTCAGTTCCAGGGCCGGATCTTACGGTCTAAGTGCAGCAAAGGTAACCACTTTGTCCTCTTTGGAACTTGCTCGCAGCATGGTCGAAACTGTTTTATCGCAAGCAGGAAGAGAAACGCTTTCACGGTCACAAAGCGACATGTCAACTACTGAAGCCGAGTCCATCATCGAACGAAGTTTCGAGCATCTTCACCATGCCATGTCCCAAGCCGTCTTTTGGACAAGTGCAGGTTTTCACTTTACAAGTACAACTTTCTCAATGGCTTCAGGGATATCGCAACTACTCCTGTCCTCACTCGATCAGATCTTCGGCTCAACTGATTCCTCTCGAGCCATTGCGAGCATTATCACACTGATTAGGCGGGAGTTCCACGATCCCGCCACCGGCATCCATGGGGATACTGTTGGTATGATGGACCTTGTGCTTGGGCTATGTGCTCTGGCATACCTACAAAGGTGGTCCTGGAAGATGGTCGAAGAGGAAAAAAGACGGCAGGACTCCGAAGAAATCATATGGGACGTCGTTGTGTTAAACGATGGCGAACGTGTCGACATTCAAGATCGTATTACTCGAACACCAGTCTTCACGAGGCCAGCCAGTTCAACATCTCGAGACGCCAGTCCTACCAAGCTCGAGCAAGCCGTCATTGGTTCTCAATCTGCATCTTTCCAAGAGGAAGAAGCTGTCATCGACCAGCTCAAAGATGAAATGGTCAAGAAACTCCCGCCCGACACCTCCGTTTCCATTTCCAACACAGTGTCATCGACACAAACAGTCACCATTGACGTTGATGGACCTCGCCCATTCCCTCTACCCTTACTACCAGGTGCCGAGATTATCGAGACCAAGGGATTGAGTAATCAGACAGGCCGTCGCACCAGTCAAATACTGAACGACCCTCCCGAAGCCTCCAGTTACCGTGTTGTCTATAGGCTTGAGAGGTCAAGGACTGGTGACATTTCCTTTCAGGGGTCTCAGGACATGCCTGTCTCTGTTATTGATGTATCAAAAGAGGACCCGGCCCCTGAGGTTCGAGCCAAAGAGCCTCCCCAAGTGCCGAAGAAGACGAGAACAACAGGAGTCAAGTCGCCTCCGCCACAACGTTCAAAGCCCATCAAAGGTACTAACGATCAGGCATCTCGAACTTCTCCTCAGGCCATACCAAAAACTCGAGCCAGTGCAATACGGGATGAAAAGGGGAAGTTCATACGACCAACCTCCGCATCACCGCCATCATCGCCAGTAGAGATCAAAACTCCACAACGTGAAGCAAACCAGAAGAGACCACGCGCACCTGTCAACTCCTCACAAGTCACCAACAAGACCAATCCTCCGCGAGAAAGCACTACAACTCCGAGAAGAGTGCTCCCAAAGAGGAAATCAGACTCTTCGACTACTAGTCAGACAAGCGAGAAAAAGACTGGTCTGAGACAGGCACTCCGAGAAGGAAGTCAATCGATTTCCAATATTTGGAACAAGGATTCACCACCTCCAGAAAGCAGACCGAGGCCACAGTCAAGGATATCAACTGTCAACAAGACTGGCAACAAACCCATGCACAGTCCGGGCTCCTCCTTGGATCAAAAACGTATCGAGAAGGCGGAGCTTATACCGCGCAACCCTTCTCGTGCCAGCTATGTCTCCGTCCATGAACGTCGTCGAGACTCTATGATATCGCAAACAGATACGTACTCCATCCACTCAGGATATGGCACACCAACCCATTCGCCCAGTGTTTCGCTGAGTGGCGCAACATTCGATGCGTCTTGGGTTCAACAAGCCCAAAATGATGGTCTCCTTGCACCTCCTCCAATTTCTGCCGGCCACCGCAGGGTCCTTCGTAAAAGCCCAAGTCTTTGGAGCATGGCATCCAATGATTCGCAATCATCACTGGTCCTTTCATACTACCATCAAAAGAGCGCCTACACAGCGTCAGATGCACTTGGAGGTCTTCGACGTGATGGTATGGTGAATGGGATATTTCCTCAAGCACATGTACTTCGAAACATCACGAGGTATATGAGGTTCTCCTCTGCATCGTACGGTTCTGCGTTTCTCAAGTTCATGGGCATTTCGAAAGACATGCCCCTATTGAGAGCTTGGGATAGCACCCATACAGATGTCAGGCATTTCGTCCATCATACTGAATCAGACACCCATAGTGTTCTTCTTGCCTCTATTGTTGATCCACAAGGAGGAACGGACTCTAGTGGTTCAACCGGTACTGGCGTTCCTTTGGTACACTACATCTCCCTTGACCATGATGCTAAAGCAGTCGTTCTTGCTTGTCGAGGTACACTAGGTTTTGAGGATGTTCTGGTAGATATGACCTGTGATTATGACGTTTTGACGTGGCGTGGTCGAGGCCACAAGGTGCATAAAGGTGTTCATGCTTCAGCTCGTCGTCTTTTATACGGTGGCGATCGCCGCGTGCTGTTTACTCTTCGAGAAGCATTGCTCGAGTTTCCAGATTATGGACTTGTTCTCTGTGGCCATTCCCTTGGGGGCGCAGTGACAGCATTGCTTGGAGTAATGCTTTCTGAACCAAACCCAACAGGCACCGGCTTTGTGACTGCGATTGAGGGACCAGAAAGAACTGTTGGTGATGATCTGTCTGATGGGCTTCTGCCCGTTCATTCTACGTTACCACCAAGGCGTCCTATACACGTTTATGCTTATGGACCTCCCAGCACTATGTCAGCATCTCTACGCAAGAGGACTCGTGGTCTCATTACAACCGTGGTTCATGGGAACGACATTGTTCCATATTTGTCGCTGGGAGTTCTGCACGACTTTCAGGCAGTTGCACTCGCTTTCAAGAATGACCAACAACAAGCTAAGGCGGAGATACGTCAACGCATATGGCAGGCCTTCCAGACTGGTGTAGCAGATAAGTGGTACGGAGGTTTGCCATCTGTACCATCAGGAGACTCATCTAAATGGGGTCATTCCGTGTTGCAGGGCCTCAGAGCTGGTATGACGAACCGTAAGCTTGTCCCACCGGGAGAAGTTTTTACCATCGAGACACAACGGGTTTTGAGGCGAGATGCATTCTTACTACCAGAAGAAGATCACATTGGCAAGCCAGCCCAGAGAATTGTAATGAAATATGTCAAGGATGTTGAAGAGCGCTTTAAAGAGCTCAGATTTGGAACGAGCATGCTGATTGATCATAACCCAGCCAGGTACGAAGAAGCCTTGAACAAGCTTCGTGTTGGAGTCGTGTAAGTGTAGGTGGGACTTTATGCTGATGAGTTACGATACGGAATGATTCGGAAGTTTCGTGATTTAGGTGCACAACAATATGGAGTGTTTCACGACGGAATGACTGGATATATGTGGTCTATTTACATCAATTGTATCTTTTTATCACATCTGCAACGCTGTAAACATCTAATCAGCTGTAGTGGTGATGATCTTGCCATCATCATCGTAAAAGATCTCCTTAGCCTTGACAGATCTCAAGTGATCCACACCCTTGCTCAACTCGCAGTCGTGGTAGAAGAGATATGTCTTGCCCTTGAACTCAACAATGGAGTGATGTGTCGTCCATCCTAGCACAGGCTCCAGGATACGTCCGCCATAGGTGAAAGGTCCGTATGGGCTGTCTCCAGTAGCGAAGCACAAGAAGTGTGTGTCGCCTGTTGAGTACGAGAAGTAGTACTTTCCATTCTTCTTGTGCATCCAAGCAGCCTCGAAGAAGCGTCGATCATGGTCATCTCCCAGAATGGGCTTGCCAGTCTCAGGGTCGAGGATCTTGATTTCCTGGACTTCATCGGCGAATTGGTGCATGTCCTCGGTGAGCTTGGCTACTCTTGGTCCTTGGGCGGGAACACCCTCGCCGCTGACCTCCTTAGGACCCTGCCACTCGGGGTCAAAAACATCGTTACCCTTCTGGTAGCATTGCAACTGTCCACCCCAAAGACCTCCGAAGTATAGGTACGCTTGTCCATCCTCATCCACGAAGCTCGCAGGGTCAATACTGTAGCTTCCCTTGATGGGCTCTGGGTCAGGAGTGAAAGGTCCCTCAGGCTTGTCACCAACAGCAACGCCAATACGGAAGATTCCCTGCTTATCTCTGGCGGGGAAGTAAAGGTAGAATTTGCCGTTCTTTTCAGCGGCATCAGGAGCCCAGAGTTGCTTAGAAACCCAGGGGATGTCTTCTGTCTTCAAGACAACGCCGTGGTCGACAACCTCAGCTGGTGGGTCGAGGCTCTCAGTGCTGAAGACGTGGTAGTCTGCCATGTCGTACTGGTCACCATTGTCGTTGAACTTGATATCGGTCTCACGGTCGTGAGAAGGATAGACGTAGATCTTGCCATTGAAGACATGAGCCGAAGGGTCGGCGCTGTAGACGTTGGTGATGAGAGGCGCCATGATGTATGACTTTTATGAGATGTGGTGTTTTGATTGAGGGGGTTGAGGACTTGCAGTGGCTGAGAGAGGACTGCCTTTAATATTTGAATGAGAATTGTAATATGATATGGATAATTGACCCCGCGTTGACTTGTAAATGCGACTTGAGGCTCATCTCAATTGATTCATTTATCCAGTCAGGCCACGCAATTAACCGGGTTGAGTTCCACACCAGATCATCAAGTGAGAAAGCCAAGCCAAACACCTCGGCATGATGCATATGCCCTCAGTTGGAGAGAATAAGTCGATGAAACGGTGCGACGGGTGAATTAGCCGCCGGTAATAGATTTTGCCCGTTCAATTGTGGCGTATTTGTTCCTGGGCTATTTTACCAGAAAAACATCGTGAGAGTTTTGTGGTTGTTTCATCAAATGTTGTCTGATATAACATATTTGCCTGTTGAACACTGACAGCGGAATTTAGGCAAAATAGCCATAAAATGCCGGCATGTTTTAATATGCATAATTTAGTTACCTTGGGCCTTCAGGGTAAGTGGCAGTGTGGTGCGGCAATTCATGGGATCGTCATTATCGCCGTGTAATTCGTTGGCTAAAATAGAGAGGGTCTTTGTGGTCCTGGGTCTTTGAGACCATCAGGTTCGAGAGTGGGAGATGGGGTCGGATGAGATATTGCAGACTTAGAAGTCTTGGACTCCAGTCTCGCCTTGTCTTGTCGGTAGCTGTGCTGAGGTTTCATCCTCATCTATCCAACTTGGCTCTTCATCGTCGAACCAAGCATCTTGAACGTCTCGTCTGATCATGGTATCGAGATCTTCATCTGCGTCGACGGGTTTATAGTCAAAGTCCTCGTCTAGACCATGAACGAAACGCTCTTCAAGGAACGCATGCCAGAAGAGAAGGCCATGAGCCTTGTCAGCTGCTGGCTTCTCCCAAGGATGTTCAAGATCACCACCTGAGCTCTCAACGTCACCATCTTTGAGCCGCCTCAGTTTGGATTCTCCTCGTTGCAAGTCAGCCTCGAGGGTTCTGCCATAGCCTTTTGCTTTGCCTTCGGCTTCACGCTCCGAGGCTGACTGGAACCTCTTTACTAGCCGCTCGTATAGTACGGGATCTAGGCGCAAAGTCAGGTTGGGAGTTGTGCATGATCGAGTAGTACGGCTTTACCAGCGAGCTCGTGCTCCAGGTTATCAAAGTATGACGGATGCCGACTGAGGTACTCTCGTCTGCGGTTCTGCGCTTGGATCTGTGCAGTCCGAGAAGGAGATTTGGGTACGCGAGGGACGGGCTTGTCTGGCTGCTCGCCCAAAGGTTTTATAGGAGCCATGATGATTTATCTGTGATATACAGTGATAATCTTGTTGTAGTGATAAGTTCTCAATGCTTGATCGACAGAAAGGTTGGTGTATGCTGGAGGCGAATTGATGCGCAGCCAATTATGTCAGCTTCTAGAGTTGTCAAGGTCCCCACTTCTCATCATCCACCATCCACAAGATCTCGAAATTTGAGATTGGCGTATAACAAACACCAAAACGTATTTGGTTGCTAAAAACACATATACTTGTTTCCCCCTCTTCTGCTATTGCCATTTCCTTGCTTTATGCTCTCGCCTGGGTCTAATGCGTTGAAGCAAATCATTGATGAAGTGGCTGCAATCACCAACACCTTCAGATTGGGTGTCATTGTTCAACAAAAAGAAGATACTCCAACCGGAAGAATATGCTGCCAAGCTTGAACGTTCTGGCGATGTCATGGAAGAGGGCCGTGTAAAGTTTGTTCATGCTCCGGCTCCCAATGGCTTCATTGAAGGAGAAGCTGGGGTATCAAGCCACGGGGCACAAACGGTGCAACGCATGAGTAGCACTGCAGCATGTGAACTCATTGTTACATGTGAGATGTGACACAACCTCAAGAAATGGAATGATCTCAAGACGCCAGCTTGTGACTCTGCAAATCTCTCGACGTAAGATTCAAACTGACAACAGAGTCCAAACTTCAGCCCCGACGTTTAATGGACCAGGGACCCATCTTTAAAGAAGACTTTCAGAAGCCTGTTGTCAATACTTGACAGGTGAAGCGATGGCCTGAATGGAAAATAAGTCCAATTGACCTGGATAACCCCTGTCGATGGAGACGCTCGGGTGGCTTTTGAATGGGTGTAGCCGTCACGAATGGGTGCAATGAGCTGTGCATTACACAGCTCGAGCCAATACAGGCTCGGCTTAAAATTACCCTGTCCAAAAACGAGTGCGCAATCACGATCATAATGAGGCCCAAAAGCTTGCCTGTGCTTGATATCCTGGGGGAGGCTTTGGTCTTTACCTCTGGATCCCATCGACACTGCAACGGCGGATCTACCCCTTGGAAACTATTTTTTACTTCCATGATATCCATGACAGGCCTTTTCTCTTCTTTTACCTGACTCTGGTCTTCATTCTTGGGATCGTCAGGTTCTTTATTCCCCTTTTAATCCTTATCGGCCTCGCTTATTGATACCCTGTTCCAAGAGCTTTGCCTGTCGATAATATTGCGAAGCTCGGTACAGACCATTCACTTGCAATTTTTGTTGTCTTCACTCATTCGATCTTTTAATTTTCGTCTCTTTTGTCTTGGTTATTTCTTAACCGAATGTGCATGAACAGTCGGAACGTTGTCTTAGTCTCCCTGTTATATCGCCTCACCTTCAAACTCCGACTCCACGTCCCGGACGCGTCCTGCCAACATAGGATGCCAATGTTGACCTAATGGGAGCTACCGATATCGCCTCGCGCCTTCGAGCCAAGTTCACCAAAAGGCGACACTCGACGGCAGGTTCTCATGCATCTTCAAGTCGGAGCATAACCGACACCACCTCGTCGTCGTTTGCGAGTCGTCACTTGTGGGATCGCGATCGTGATCGAGCTCACGATGGAGATGGGGATCGTTCGTCTCAGCGGGCTGTGAGCAATTCGAGGGGCACAGATAGTAGCCGACGTGGTATGACAGCGACGCCTGATAATTCGCATCGACAACTGGAAGATGGCGATGATTTAGCAAAGCTCGGGGGTTCTCAAGAGGTTTCAGAAGCAGCAAACTCAAACTCAAACTCAAACTCAAATCCAGAGTCAGCGGCCAAGAGTTCCTTGGAAATAGGTGCTGAAGCAGCGGTCCCACCCGCTAACGACAATTCCACAGCGCCTGACACCACGAGCGAACCACTGAAACAGCCGTCTCCGTCTCCGCCTATGGATCAGCAGAGCCTTGATGACCTGGATGAAGAGCCTGACACAACCGCCACTAGCTCTAGCGACCAGCTCCCGCCCCATAGCGATCTGCACCCGCCACAGCCTCATCCACGACTTCACTTCAATCAACCACCGTTGCTGTCTCCCTCACTTCATCCTTCTGAACAGCCTTCACCATCGCGTCTGCGCCAGGCAAGCTCCAATCTCGACCGTATTCACGAAGACTCGCAGAACTCAGAACCCCCATCACCTACTGCGCGCCCAAGAAAGATCGCAAGTCTTGAGTTGGACGCTGGTTCTGAGCTTGCTGGTCACAATGACGACGACCTGTTGAGTCTCGACCAAGCTCCCAACTCTCCAAAGTCTGCCCCCTTTGTGCCTCTGGCGGCAGCAACCTCGACGACATTTGTCGCACCGTCTCCTGGTCTCCCACAAGCTGGAACCCCTGGCTCTCCGTCACGACCAGCCCCGCCGCCCCGACGACAAAGCTTGCTGTCGAATCGCCAGACGACCTTGATCAATACGCTCCTTTCAAGCCCATCCGCAAACGAACCCGGATACAGTCAGAACAGCACATACGCGCCTATTAACGGAAATATGGTGACCCGAAAGATCTGGGTCAAGCGACCTCATGCGTCGCCGACCCTCGTTACCGTCAACGAAGACGACCTGGTCGATGATGTCCGCGATATGATTCTACGTAAATATTCAAACTCACTCGGTCGAAGCTTCGACTCTCCAGACATTAACATACGCATTATTCCTCGCGATCAACATTCAGAACGTGTTCTCAACCCTGAGGAGCCCATGGGCCGGACTCTCGATGCTTATTATCCAGGTGGACAAACCGTTGAAGAAGCTCTTGTAATTGACATTCCAAGACGTGCGCCTAAAGCCTCCCCACGCCCCGTCGTTCCAGCATATGTTGGTAACATCTACTACAGCGAGGACGGCCGGCCTACAGAAACAAGCGATGGCTACTTTCCTTCGGTCGCCGCCCATCCTGGCGCTGTCGGCTCACCACATCTTCCAGTTGCAGTTCCGGCGCATGTTAATCCTCAGGCCCCGCACTCAATCGCAGTATTAGGGACAGGCCATATTCCTCTTATTCCATCGCCTGGTAGATCACGCGCATACCGCGATCGTCCGGATCGTCCCAGATTAGGCCGTACTCACACATCGTCGCCAACACTGATTGCTAATGGCTCTGCCGTGTCACTGGCCGCCGCTGCCGCCGCGAATCATGCGAACCACGGTACGCAACACTTCAACCCGAGGCTACCACATTCACGAACTCATTCAAACTCTTCAGATCAACCTGGTATGCCACCTGCTGCCCCTCCTCTACCGACACCTCCTGCCCCCGAGCCTTCGGCCGTCCGAGTATCGACACCTCCAGTCAGGCCAACTTCACCTCGACCTACGGCGAAAATCAAGAAGAGTAAAAAGGCCGACCATCCTAGTTTACCACCGGGCATGCTCAATGGCGGCGTGCCTCCTATCAATGTCCTGATTGTGGAAGATAACCCTATCAACTTGAAACTCTTGGAAGCCTTTGTGAAGCGCCTCAAGGTGCGATGGTCAACTGCCATGAATGGACGAGATGCTGTAAAGAAGTGGAGGAGTGGTGGATTTCACTTGGTTCTGATGGATATCCAACTTCCAGTCATGAACGGTCTCGAAGCGACTCGTGAAATTCGAAGATTAGAACGAGTTAACTCGATTGGTGTCTTTTCATCATCTCCCGATGGTGTGGTCACGACGGAAAACCCTGACGAACTCGACGACAAAGACCGCCTCCAGAATCCCTCCTTGTTCAAGAGTCCTGTGATTATTGTCGCTTTGACCGCTAGCTCCTTGCAGAGTGACCGACACGAAGCTCTAGCCGCTGGTTGTAACGACTTTTTGACCAAGGTATGTAAATCGCACTGACAGGGCAGAGATATTTAGCTAACTCATGATACAGCCCGTCAACTTTGTCTGGCTAGAGCGTAAGGTAATGGAATGGGGTTGCATGCAGGCCCTCATCGACTTTGACGGCTGGCGCAAGTGGAAGGAGATTTCTCAAGAAGCCGAGGAGACCGCCGCTGCTAAGAAGGCAGCAGTCGCAGCAGCCAAAGCCAAATCAAAGAAGAACCGACTCTCGATGACGAAGCCCGGTTGATAGCTTCAGTTGGATATGCAAAGATACATGCCTTAGCGCAACCGGGCCGGTCTTGGCATCAGAATCCACGCCAGGAAACAATAAATATTCTGGTAAAACTCAAGAGGACCCAAAAAAGAGTCATTGATATTATTCACCCGCCGAGGCAACAGCAAACATGAGTTGCCTTAGAGATCTATCTGCTACCCATAGTTTTCGTCATAGGATTAATGTTTGGCATTTGATGTTTGTTGGGAGCTGGGTAAGAAGGGAGTTGTATAATGGTTGCACAGCATGATGGCGCAGGTAACAGATACATACGAATACCAATGTTTATAATGCCATAAGACTTGAATAATACATGTCGAGAAGACGCAAGCTTTAGTCGAAGCTGCAAAGTTGATGTCGATGTTTTCCAGGACGTGAACGTCGAGTACGCTTCAGTTAACGAGATAAGTCCAGTCGTAGATTGTACCAAGATTCGAGAATCAATTATACAAATACTCCTCATCTCATCTCTTGGACAAGAGCTTCTATCATTGTCCCACTACAATATTAGCATGAGGGTCCATAGGTGGATCGCGAGGTTGGTGGTGCCGGATAATTAGAACTTCCGGTGGATGAAAATTACTGCGCTCTTTGGAACAACATTGAACACCTACAAACAAGCGCAGCCTTTTTCCGACCTGACATCCAACCAATTCTAATCAATTGGTCCTGGGTCGCATGTAATGCAGCAGAGAGTCAGAGAGAATCTGAAGCTGCTGTAACCATGCCTCCTCGAGTGCGCGGTGCATCGACGCCGCTGGCTGGCCTCGATGCCACCATTTCCCTCTCCACGAGGACCTCCTCCTCTTCCTCTCCGTTTCTCCGAACTTTCTCGACAACACCATGCCGTGAGAAGATGAGCAAGGGTCGTGCGATGATGTTCGAGTGGTTGAGTTCCGGCACTGGCAGGAATCTTGCCGAGCCTGGCAACGGTCCCAATTACCTGGGTCCTCACAATGATCAGCCTTTTCCTCTCAACCCCCTCTTCCGAAGTCAGCCTGTGCTCTCTGATGCGACGAGGGAGATCATCTATGATAAGGTGACGGCGAAGGGAGAGTCTCTGAAGGCGGTGTCTGCTGAAATGCACATCGACGTGAGGAGAGTCGCTGCAGTTGTGCGACTAAAGGAGGTAGAGAAGCAATGGATTTCCGAAGTAAGTACCATCCCAACGAAGCTCTATCTGCCCTGCTATATGATGAGACAAAACAAATTTTTCGATTAGTCTTGAAGACACATACATGGTTATACTTTTATATACTCTGATAGCATCATCTGATTTGGGCTTGCATTTTACTTGTTCGATAGCAATGCTAACCAACTTCAAGGGCAAGCAATTGGCAACACCATACGCCAAGGCAGTTATGAAGATGCTACCCAAGACACATTACAATGAAGGCGAGGAGAATGTACCTCACGAGCCCATCAACGAGATTCACGTACACAACCTTACCCTACAACAACTATTCACTCCCGTGTCAGAATCCCGACACTTCACAAGAGAAGATGCCGCCAAGGCCTTCCATGACAAGATGCTCTCCGCCGATCAGCGATCACCTCAACCCGAGCTCATCAAGATGGAGCGGGACATCATCAAGGGCACTGCACGACCAGACGCACTGGCCAAGTTCAAGGCAGTCACACAAGCAGACGAGGACAGAGTAGCCAAGAAGATTCTAGACGAGCGTAAGCGCGAGGAGGAGCGAACAAAGCGCGTCAAGACAGATCGCTACGAGTTCCGATTTAAGGAGATTAACGTTGATGATGTCGGTCGTGATGGTCGGTCGAGGAAAGGAACGGGTTGGCGGTATGGTGCGCCGTTTGAGGACCGCAAGCGTGGGTTGGTCAAGATTCCTACGTCGGTGCCTTGAAGTGTATGAATGTATATGGGATATGGGGTGGCGCAAACTGTACTATACGAATACCAACGCCATGTATTAATTAGACATGGACTGTATACTCGTCCAGAGATGATGAACAGCGCTTGCATTTCTGTATGTGATCTTCTATATGAATCTTGCTAAATTTGTGCCATTGACATTGATGTTACTCATAAACCTGAGTCTTTTTTCATACCTCATCGAGACTATTGCCTGCTCTCCTCAGGTACAATCAAGTTCTTTCGAATCTGCTCAAGATCATCCTCTGTCAGGCCGCAGTTCTTGACCACATACTCCTCAACAGAGCCATGCTGTTTACGAAGTGCTTCCAAAGCAGCAAGCATGTTCTCGGGTTTGGCTCCTAGCAATCGTTGAGCACCCTCAGGGTTCGCTCTCAGCTCAGGACTCTTCATTACAGCCGCAAGAAGCTCCTCACGAAAGTCACCAAGGCCAACCTCAGTCAAACCATACTCATGAGCGATAGTGCCGTCATCCACACCACATATAGATAGTATAAAAGCGCAGACTACTCCAGTCCTATCTTTGCCAGCAGTGCAATGGATGAGTAGGGGTGAAGGATCCTGTCTGGCAAGATGTGAGAGAATAGTGTTGATAGAATCGGTCCCCGTCTCCCAAATTCCCCGATACGCCTCAACGAAGCCCTGACTCCCTTCGGCGGTGTAATTCCGAAAGCGCAACGCAATAGCCTCCGGGCCGTAATCCTCGTCTAGAAACACCGGAGTAAAGACCCGTTGGGCACCCGGCCACTCTCGGGTTCCTGTAGCGTAGCGCTCGATCTCAGTTCGTGAGCGCAAGTCGTAGACGTGCGAGATCTTGAGGTCTTGTAGCGCTGAGACGCCGTCTTCGGTGAGACGGGATGGTTCTGCTGAACGGAAGATGAGGCCGGATCTGATTGTGTATCCGGGGCGGGACTTTATAGGCAGCGGATGGCCTCCGAGATCTCGGAAGTTCGGGAGGCCGGCGATGGGATGGAAAGGAGGGCCGAGATTTGCCATGACTTAGATGCAGTAGAGTATTTAGAGAGGGCGAGATAGTGTATATCTTGGATCTATTACAGGTAGATCTATTACTGCAGTGACCCAAGAGTAATATATGACGGTTAATGTTGGTTGGAGGTGGGGCGTCATCAATCATGCCTCGGTTCAGAGACGGGTATAAGTCAGAGTCAAATTTAGAGCCTCTCACCTTTAAAATGATCTTTCTGTCAAAAAATGATACATTTGTTGTTTAGACATGTAAGTTTAGACTAAAGCTTTGTCTTATCCTAGAAGTTATAAGTTTGTCGATGTCCACAATCACATAGACCTAGCACTTGTACTAGCAATGGACAATCACTTCAAAGACCATGTTGTAAAGAGAGTAGATAGTTGGATTTTTGAGATAGTAAAACAAAACAAGCAAACAAGCGCGAGCCCCCATTCTAAGTTTTTGAAAGACCAGGTATTTCAAGCAAAAAGCCCAAGACAAACGTCCTCCAACTCCAAAGATCTAGGCCATCCACATCTCCCACTAATACACGCTGAACCAGTCTGCAAGAAGAGAAAGATCAAACCTCAGTGTCAAATCGAACTGAGTCTGCCGTCTCACATCTTAAGAGTAGGTGCAGCCATCGCAACGACGGGTTCCGCAATCGGGACAAGCAGGGTTGTTCGCGATAAGCTGCCAGCCGCAGTTACAATTACACTGTAAATGTTAGTATCGTTTGAGATATGTTTGTGGCTTGAGATACATACACATTGCCATTGAGATACTCCGTCGACGAGCTGTCCACGGTTGCCAGCAGAGCAGGCAGTAGAAGCGCTGGAAATGGTAAGAGACTGCTTATGTTGGTAATTATAGTGGATGTCTTCGACTTACAAGTTCATGGAAGCCATGCTTAACGGTATTGTTGGGTTGGTTGAGTAGTAGAGCTAGGAGGTTGAGTATTGGTTGAGTGTTGGTATCCGTAGACACAAGATGTGTTATAGTGTTGAAGAGTGTTGATGAGTGAGGAACTGTGTTGGTATCATGATCAGATATATGCAGATGCCATGGTTATATAGAAAGGTATCGGCAATTCAACCCAAGGCGTACGTGATTGAGAGGCCTGTAAGTTACGAGTTCCATCCAGTAACAAGTCCATTGTTAGTTGGCACAAATCACACGAGATGATGCTCATGTCAGTGAATACCAGGGATTAAAGTTCGAGGCGATAGCAGTGCCACCGTTGAGACTATAGCTGCGATGATTATCTGCTTGAAAGAGTGTTTCCATCTTGTTAGTGGCAATGCGAAGCAAGTTTGCAATAGTCGTTGTTTGGCTATGGAGCGAAGGGGATAGGATGAAAGGGGGATGCCTCAGGGAACTACTACAGGGCGATTGAGCATAGCCCTGTTTCTGGAAAGTTTAGGCTCTTTGTTCTTCGCAAATTCGAAACGCTTGGTTTGTTTGTTCGATCAAGGCAGCTACTATGAATCAGTCAGGAGTCTTGTTTAGCATGGAGTCTCGTCTCGTATGCGAGGCGATGCTGGAAACTAGACTGTGCCTCAACAGCATGCAGTTACGGCTAGGCAAAATTATAGGGGATAATACGGCATTCAGTTCATTCTAACGTCCCTACTCGCCTCGTATTCACAGACCCTACAGAGGAACCGTTCCCTCAATTCAAACATGAGGCTCTGTGGGATGCGGCTCAAAATCTCATGTGACTCAGCAATTTGGTTGGCAGGCTGAGTCAATTGAAACAACACAGCCCCCTCCAGTTCCCTGCCAGACCATGTGGCTTTCTAGCCAATGATGTCCAATCGATCACTGTTTTAGGCATGAGTTTATTAGTCTCCAAGTCCTCAGAAGCGAGAGTCGGGGGGATACTGGCAATGCCAATATGAGCATTTCAACGTCGTATCTTGTCTCGCAATTCTGGTGTTCTGATCCTCGTCGTTAGGTTTAGCGTCTACCGGAAACGCCGTATCACTTGAGGTTTCTGCAGCCAAGAACGATGATGCTACACATGTTCCTTGATGAACCCGGGGTTTTGGGTGAAGCGAGCCTACCCTATTCTCAAACAGCACTTTCAACGATCACATCAAGATTATAGTCAGGAAACAATTTACCAATAAGTTAGCATAGCCTCGTAAACTATAAGCTTATTCCATTGACTCAGGCAACGATGTTTATCCTCGTCAACAGTGGAGACGTGCTTGTCGTGAGTGAGACGGTTGGAGTCGGAGCTTATCCAATCAACCTCACACTTTCGTCCCTCGTATTCTCACCGACTTCCAAAACCGCATCAACAACATTGGACTTCTCATGGATATTAGCTTAGTCTACTCACATGCCATTCTCACGAACGTATGATTTTCAACTCGAGTCAATTTCCCACTTGTCTCAATATGTGAATCTCAAAGTCACGCTTGGAATTGTCATGCGCGCCATTAAACTGGCTGACTAACTTGGTAAGCTTCAATATGACCTCAAAACTTCGAGAACTCTTCTTTTATCAGCACTAGTTTCTCGAGAACACCTGATCTAAAACATTTGCATTTTCAACGATGCACATTCCTGAACCCTCAGACCGAATTCCGTTTTTGTTTATGGGGCGAGAAAACTCTAGGGCGGTCGTGATAGTGATGTAAGATAAGAACTGTTGGGACTGTTGACGTTGAACTTTGAAAAGACTCAAACTCAAGGTTGTAAATTACCCGCTAAACTGATAAACTTTAACAACTCACCCGCGAATAATTTTCAGCTCTCAATGACTTTCTCTTCCTTGGTTGAAGGGATCACAAGGCGGCCTCTAAAGAGCGGAAGTTGGATAATCCGAAGCCTCTAGAAGACTAGAACAAAGACTCAGGATCTAGATGTCAGAGTCAGGGGTCATGCATCAACTAAAACAAGCTTGCTCTAAACTACGTCATAGGTCATATCCGTGATTCACGACAATTTCCAAAGGGTGAAATTAAATTCTGTTAAGTTTTAGGTCGATCTCGCTTCTTAGGTCGCAGGAATGACGGCAGAGGCTTCCCCTTCGCTACGCTATTAATTAACTGGCGGTCTACCCTATGATTTCTTGCCAAGGTTGACAATTTTGTACCCCCAGTCAAAGTGACGCTTCAGTGACCAGCTCATTTTTTGACTCATCCTAATAAACCCGCGATCCTCCTTCTATTGCGCCTGCGCCTGCGGTCAATCAATCACTGACCCGCTTCGACCGACGATAACCTCATCTCGTCAATCTTTTCTCGTAATACCTACCCCGTTTGCGATCCCGTTCGAATTGCCTACACAAAGCAAGCGACCATGGGTATCAAGGATCTAGCTATTAGCTATGTGGTGTTCTCCACCATCCACTTCTTCCTATTCGCACTGGCTCTGACCACTATTGGTTTGTACGGTACCGACCTTCATAATGCGAACAAGCAGGGCAAATACTCTGATTCTAAGTGGGTGAGTGACTCCCTCCGTTCGTCAACGTGCAAATGCACATCGTTACAATACAGTGCTTACAAAAGTTCAATGCACAGGTCTACGCCGTGGTCGTTGGTAGCATCTCTGCCGTGACGTGTGTACTCTACTTTATCCCGTTTGTTCTGCGCGTCGCCGGCTTTGTTGTCGCGATATGGGACTTTATTCTATTTGTCCTCTGGATCGCCCTCTTCGGCGTCTTTGGCAAGGTACGTTATCAGTGCTTACTGCAAACGATCGACGGCATCGTTTGGCTGACCTGTGAAACCTGCAGATGTACATCAATGAGGACGCCGAGGGTGACGGTGGCGTCAGACGCATGAAGAACGCGGTCTGGGTTGATCTCGCCAGCGCCCTCCTCTGGCTCATTGCTACCTTGGCGGCCTTGGGCTACTGGTGGAAGCACCGTGACACTCGATCCCGCTTTACTGGCCGCGCTCATGTCTGATCAAACACAAACGGGTGCATCAAACCCCCTCAGACAGAGACGGACATATTGAGGATGGTTGCATAGGGGGATACACAAATGCAACTCACGACGGAGATATTCGGCAATGGTAATGGAACGGTAATGGGATTGAGGCCTGCAGGTCGGGCTGTTTGTGCGTCTGTATGCTTGGATGAGAATGGATGAGATGAGATGGATGTTGGCACGACTTTGATACCATTATTTTCTTCTGTGTTTCCTTCCTTTTCCTTTTTCGACAAAGACTACTTGTTCCTGAAACACTAATATCTGCACTGAACTCAAAATTTATCACTATCAACTGAATTGAGAATATCGCACTTATTAGTGCAACCATCTACGGCAGCCTCCCGTACGGCGTGCAACATGGTTTGTGAGATGGGTGGCGAGATCTACCAATGGCCGCTGGCATGAGTGAAACTTTGCTTAACCAATGGTCACTCAACGGACAGTCACTGTAGGAATTATGCTGTGGAATCACCACCGGCATTGGCATTGGCAGCACAAGCCAAGAAAGTGCAGCTTGCCGTTCGAACCACCGTTTACGCCAAGACAGAGTGATATCCGAGATACCCTTTCCTTAGTACCCTGAAGAACGTCGATATGGCACCACCACGGCGAAGGATGTTGCACCAAAAGAGACCAGGACCAAAAGCAGAAAAGAGAGAGAGTAAAGAGGGGCGAGCGTCGATCGTCGATCGTGGCCAGGTTCGCCTCCAAACGCTTCCGAGGGGTGATGTGACGATGACGGATTTCTCTCAGAGGGAGAAGGGGTCTTTTTCCTTTTTCAAGGGTCCGGCTTTTGACTGGCTGCGTCTACCGCTCTGACCTTTGTGTCTTGACCCTGACCCTGAAGGGATGAGGATATTTTCGACTCACGGGCGAGACCAAGCGGCGCTTGTGAGCGGGCCAAGCCAAGCTACTCTCTTGCCATGACGTCGATCAGATGCTTGATGGAAGCTTCAAGTGGGGGCCGCTTCTAAAAGCCCGTTTGTTTTCGGTGCAAGGATCTGTTGATCTCTTGTGTTTGTTGATACCGGCGGAGATGTTGGGCAGCTTTGCTGGTGATGCGAGTGTTGATCGTAGCCTGTAGAGGCGGTAAGTTAAGCGATAAGAAAAGCACGTGGGAATAAACTGCGACATTTGACATTCAATACGAGCGGTCAAATGCTCAAATGTCTCATTGATACCATCTTTTTTGGTTCATGGTGGTTGTGAGCAAGTTGTAGTGATACGAGGGTCTAAGATTGCGAATACCCATAATGGGAATTGTTAGCAAATGCGATCATAAGTTCCCGAATATAACATTGATCACATTTTATCCACCTAAGAACTGACCTTGCACGTACAGTACATAATACCTATAGTACATGCAAAATTGCCTCTCCACAAAGCGTGACTGTGACTCTTCGGTGCCCTAGTCTTCCAAGACTTGGAAATCAAAATATTCGCGGAGTCGGCTGAATGCACCGTCTCAAACGGCGTCATTGACCAAATACAAACCCAGGAGGGAGGGGGTTTTCAAAGGGTCCCTACAGCAAATCTCAGGGACTAATCCGTTAGTCGGACGTTTGACCGCGAGTTCTAATTCGTCTCTGACGAGGTATCGTCGCTTTTCATCTGACTCTCGCCGTGGATGTCACAACAAAATAAACCTGTGTGCCTGGCTTCTTTGTTTGCGTTGGTGGCTTTGAGTGGCTCACAGGGTCGTCCCGCATGTATTTCCTTGGCGTTCTGTACGGATACGGCGCATGCAACCAGGTACAAATGAAGGGTCACCCTAACAGAATGTGCCTCAAAAGTCCTAGCGAGATACCTGCCAAACTTGTGGTTGCATGTCGCGTTTCCAAAATGGATACCTATAAGCGGGTTCCAGCATCGCAAACATTGGGAAACCCGCTGCAGAGGTCACCGTATGAAGTGGAAGTGATCCACTAAACTTCGCCTTGCCCTGGATCTTGGGCTTCTCTGGCTTCTGGCTCTCGTCCCGATGTTCCTCGTTTGACAAACTCCGGACCTGATTTGTTACGAGGGTCTAGAATTCCACTTTTTGGTGGTTGGGAGGCGCTGGAAGGAACCAGGATGGAACGGGAGAGGCAAGATCAATTCTGACATCCATGGAAGAGTGTGTCTCGCTTGCGATAACAAAACCGTTTCGGAACCCTTCGATCTTCATTTCTTAGGGAACCCTTCATTACTCGCCCAAACAGGCATACACTTCACTCATCTTACTTACTGTACTGTACTGCTGTGCTTGCTTACATACTACACTGCAGTGCAGCGTTGTGTGTTGTGTTGCGTGTTTGCCTTTAACATCTTGACGCCGCCATCACATTCTTGAGTTACAGCTATTATTCGCCTCTCTTCCTTTATCCATCCTCCGTGGCATTCCGTCCAATACACTCATAAAGTCACTCTATTGTACTCTTATTATCTCTCTTGGCCGCCCGTCATTTGCGACACCGACCTGCCTGCCCCTCACTGTTAATCATCAAACCTCCCCGACTGCCGCCGCCCTCCCCGTGAGCGCGACCCTGAGCATTCATTCCTGTCCACTCGATCTTCTGGTTCCTCTCAACCCTTCATATATACTTATGCAGCGACGTTGGCGCCTGATTCAAGACTCGGGCTGGGTTCTCAGTCAGGCGAATGCTTATTCTCCAAAAGACCAAAGACTCAAACCTCAGACATTGAATCACGACTGCAACGACGATATGGCCAGTTTTGCCAGAACCATCAAATCTCCTTACTTATCGCCTCGACTGCGACCTTCCATGTCGGGGCGTTCCATGTCTGCGAATTCCGACCATCCCAACTCTCCTGAAAGCCCACGATCCGAGGAAATTATTGGCGAATTTGACCTATCTGGACGAAACACCCCAGCGATTCCATCCTCAAGACAAAACCAACCAGGAGACGGATTCTTTGACCTTGACGACGTTGGTTCCCGCACTTCCTACTTTTCAGGTAAGCTACCTTAGCATTGACATTGTACGGAATGCTTGGAATGCATATCCAATATCCAGTCGTTTGACCCCTGATTGCCCATCCATCCCCACCTTCCTCTGATGATCTTCCATCACCTGGCCTCAAATGAGTGATCTCAACCTCTTTGCTGCCGGACGTCGGGGCTATCCTCCGGCCGATGATCCCGGACGGAGACGGGCAGTGCTCAACCCAGCAGCTGGCATCGCATCGTGCAAAAACCTCCGAGGCGAGACACGTTCTCTTTCTCAGACTTGTTTCGGCGCCACAAGCTCCCCTCAACGAACCCAAGAGACCCTGACACATGGCATAAGCTCTAGTTGTACACCACCAAAAAGTATGTACAACGAATGGATGCGATGCTGTGTAAAGAAAAGGGGTGTCTGTTCTGAGGAGGTCGAATCATGTAAGAGCCGCCTCTACGCTGCTGTCCCTGTCCCTGCCCCACGGCGCAATGCATCAATAGTTATGCCTATCAACGCTACTCAAGTTTAGTTATTGGAGCATATTAGCCAATGATGCATCTGGCGATTGACTGGCGCAAAGCGCGCGGGGCGGGATTGAGGTCTCGGGAGGCTCCCGCACCCACCGTTTTCGACGTTGCCATATTGGCTTCTCAAGCTTCTCCATCTTCAACCATCAGATCAATCTTGAGTCGTTGCTCTTCAGTTGACTTGTCACGCTCCCCATTCCCACAATTCTCCTCACTTTATTTCGCTCATCTTTTCCTTTTCCCCTCAAATCATCTGCCCTTTCTCCACCTCTTCTCAATCATTTCCGAGTCAAAATGTCTCTTGTACGGGGATATGGCCATGCTATATCGCGCTACTGATGTCTCTCCCCACACTCACTTCCCAGCCATCGCGGGGTAGTCTAGCGGCCCCCATCGACTATCCCAGGGTTGGCCGTTGAGTGACGCCTGCACCGAACTGGACTGCACTACCGGCTTTTGCTTGAAAATGTTCTTATATCCTGTGCTATTCCTCAATTATCTGTTTTCGATCTTGTTGTCATCGACCCTCGTCACTACGCATTCGGTCATCGTAAACCTTATTCTCCCTTCTCAAGCCCCTTTTTTACTTACATGTCCCCTCTTTATTAGACGACAACGAGAAGTCTGCTCCTGGCACTCCATCAGCTCCCTCAACCCCGCGCAGCCGCAGCCACGTTCGACCTATAGCTATCGATCTACCTCAACTCAAGCGTTTCACTTCCGCTCCCGCACGCACGCCTCCCGAACCCTTATCTGCAAGAGGTGACCTTCCTGGGTAAGACATGCCATGTTATCTTAATTCCATTGATGTTTCCACGTGGACTAACACCGTTGCAGAGGTTACTTTCCACTCCACGAGGATCCTAACAGTCGTGTCCATCGGCCACACCCTTTCCAACATCATCCGGACACTCGCATGAGCCGTCTCATCTCTGAATCGGGACCAATCTACGCGGACTCTCCCACTTCTCATCCAGCCCAAAGTGCAGTCATGTCTCACTCAAACACTCCCGTCGCTTCCTACCTTGCTCCAGGCTTCCATGACCACCCTGTTCCTATGGGCAAATACTACCCATCCAACTACGAAAGTAGAAATGGCGCTCAATCAAATCTACGACCTCCCTTGTCTGGAAGCGTGTCGTCCACCATTGGAGCCGATTCCAATGCAATTCCTCGTGCCAATAGCCAGTCGAACCCCGAGAGCGAGCTTCGTCGCAAGTTACAACAGTATCAACGCGATATGATTGCACAAGCAAGTATGGCTGCAAATGAGCTTATTAGCAGCTCGGCCAAATCTGGCGATAAGCCTGGTTTGTCACTCAATGACCTTCCTCTCCGGGACTCTCGCTTTGCTACTCCCGGCTGTCAGAAGCCCTTATCACCCAGACTTCTTCCTATGGGAAGTCCTGGCCCTGTCACCCCTATGGACCTCGAAGCCATTGGAGCTGGCGACTACATCAGTCGCTAAACTATGGCGCCATTTCACAAATTTCTTTCTCTTACCAGTTATTGTGTTGGGATCTTGAGATAGAGTGGCATATGCATACAGATTGAGCATGGTTCTTGCATTGAAACTGGCTGGACTTGTTATTTCATTTGACAAAGGGCGTTGGTTGGAGATGAGCCCATCAGTGGCCTGATATTCCTCCTAGGTGGCATTCAGCGTGTTATTTAGCTGCATCTGGTACAATTTGATACCGTACGTGTTGAGGCATGATACCCATAGAATACATTTCATTTGTAAGGACTAAATGGTGACCGCTAGGCCACTCATTCCGCAGATAAGTATATGCTACGTTCCGTGATGCCGAAGTGATCCGTTATATCTATATATATTCAAACCTAACTTATAAGCTCTATCTCGTTTTACTTTAGTTTGCAAAAGTCTGAGAAATGGATGACAAAGAAGCAGAGCCAAGACATAGAATTTTGAATATATCATATAAATTACTCCTGCTTCTGCCAAGATCAATGGCCGTGAGGTTAAGGCACAATGCCGATTTGCGCTGGATGCACACGATCTACCCATTTCCAAGGGTACCAATGGTGCTGCCTGTGACTGAATCAGAGTGCACAGGGTAGGCGGAACTCCAGGCAGCAAGAGCTGTGGGGTGAACGTGCACGTGATCTGGCGTCGCGTTTGCCTGCTGTTCGAGTCAATTCAATTTAACTCTACGCGTTCCGCCTCGTACACCTCGTGTTAGTGAAACCCGGTTTTTCGCGTGCTGTAGCATATTCGAGCGACCTTGATGTTTTCGAAATGCTGAATAAGGCCTTGTTCTGTGAGCTCGAGAGGTCATACCTAGCTTTTCACCAAGCATGACTTCTTCCTCAGTACCGACGACTGCCCTTGTGGTGGATTTCATTTGTCTTTTTACGCACGATCTGAAGAGAAAACAAAAAAGGTGGCAAGATGGAGTGCTAAAATATCACACGTTCAATAAGCGTGTCATGGTCTACGACGACCGGAATCATTTCATCGGGGATGCACACTGGCAAGGAGGCGGGGACCTTGAGCCTGGTGATGAGTTTGAGCTGGATCGTGGTGCTGCTATCGTCCAAGTTTCGGACTGTACTGGACAACGAGAACAGGATCTGACGGAGTTGCTGGACAAGCGCGCAAAGGAAGTTGAGAAGCGGCGGACAAATGCTGGAACGACACGAACACCAGGGTCGACCGCAGCAGTTACTCAAACACTAAGAAACGACCAAAATGCCCCTCATTTTCAGCTCAGACACCGCCCGCTTAATGATCTTGTTGGAGGAGCTTCGAGAATTGGGAGGGCTGTCATTTCTCCTCACTCGTCATATGAACAGCGCAAGATGGCCGAGAGTCCTGGTCAGCAGCAGGATTCACCGTCAGAAGATGCGCGGCCGAGCAAGAGGAGAAGACGGGAGGAATCGCCTCTAAGCAAGATGGGGCACGCTCGGGCTCTATTTGGAACTGCTTTGACTCTGACTCCGTTTTCGTCTTCAATACCGTCAGCTCGAAGTCTACCATTACATGACAGGGCTGCTGCAAGACTAAAAGTTGCATCAGCTGTCACACGAGATAGCACATCCCACGCATCAAGACGCGCTGATAGGGGCTCAAAATCACCACCGCCTTCTTCTAATCCTGAGGAGACGGAGACCAGCGCTCTTCGTCAGGCTGCACCCCGCCGGGCTTTTACACAGCGGGCATCGTTAAAGGAGCTACTGGCAGGTAATGAGCACAATCGGACCAGCGAACTTCCTCGGACTCGAGATACTCTGCCAAAGAATCGTTCGAAAGCATTGAAGCAAGTGAGACCCCAGCAACCACCTGAGGATGAAGTTGTTTCACTTCTTACCCAAGAGCCCGTATCATCAAAACCTCGTAGTGATGCAGCCGCGAATAACTCCCGCAACGCCCGAGGACATCAGGAATCCAATGCAGACAAACCATCCAAATCCCGAACATCTGCGCCCAAAACGTCAGAAACAGTTGATTCTGATAGAGGCGATGAAGAATTACCAGAAGCTGACGACGAAGCATTTCTCCATTGGTTGGCGCAAAGTGAGGATTCTCCAGCCATGGATCAAGCACCAGCGCCACCAACGGACATCCGCCAACCACGCCCGAAGAAGGCAAAGGGTGATCCCGTTCTAGCAATCCAAAGGCCTGCAAAGGAGTCTACTCGGAAGGTCGCCCAAGAACCAATTGTTGTCGATGAAGATGAAGACGAGGATGTGGAGGCACTACCGCATCCAAAGACCTCCCGAATCCGCCCTGAGAGTGCTGCCTCAGAAACGACTAAAAGAAAAGAGACGAGCACCGCGGAACCTCATGGCACGAAACGAACATTGAGTACCGATAGCGCAGCCGCAACAGAAACCGATACGGACAAACCTCCTCCTGCGAAGGAACCGCGGACAGAGCTCAGGATCAGATCAAGACAACGGCGCGGGCTGCTCATGATAGCCCAAAGCAAACAAGTTAGCCGGCCAACATCAGCAGGAAGATCAGTTCCCTCCTCATCAGAAGCTGGAAGCGATACACACAACACATCGCATACTGTCGCTCGTGCTGCCTCGATTTCCGAAGAACCCCAGGCTGCCCAGAGGATCACGACAAAGACAGTCGCTTCAAAAAAGGTACCTATGCAACAAGTCTCAGCTGAAGCAAGCGAGCGCCAACGTTCTCTGGAGGAGTCTGATGACCAACCAATCGAGATCCGTAACCCGAATACAAAAGAGGCCGTCCGCGAGAAGGACTCAGATAATGAATCTGAGGCCTTGGAAGAGCCAGAGGTCGAAGTTGTACCGAGCGACGATGCAGTTTCAGTCAGCGATCTTTCTGAAGATAGGAGATCCCCGACACCTCCTCGCCGACGCACAAACCCAAGTCGGCACACGCGAAAGAGGGCAGCCCCAGTCGTGTTCAGCGACAACGAGGGGGAAACCTCAGCATTCGATTCTCCAGCGATATCCGACGATGAAGAAGAAGGCTTGCCTGCCGCGTTGAAAGCTAGCCGAAAACCTGAACCCAAGCCCAGTTCCGGCCCGCGTATCACCAAGATGTCACGGAAAAGCGTCAAGAGCAGAGAAATTATTGGATTTGTTATGCCCGATGAAGATTTTCCAATGGCTGGTTTCAATATCGGCCATGCTAAGCCGGTAGAAGCCAAAAAGCCAAGTAACGACCCTAGAGCAGGTGAGAAGCCTCCAGGCAAAGCTCGCGACGCACCAAAGGCACCAGGAAACAAGAAGTCTGTCAGCGACGGACTTGAAGCGGAACAACCACAAACGAATGGGAAACCGCCTGAGGTAGAACAACCCTCAATAAAGGAAAAAGAACCTGGAGCAATTGGGCCTTCCACGACTGGGAAAAAACCAGAAACAATACAGCAGTCCGCGCATAGCAAAGCATCTGAAGCAGCAGAACCTCCATCGCAAGAAAAAGAGAGGGCAACCGAAACAGTACAACCCTCGATGAACGCAAAACAGCCTGAAAGAGTTCATCCAACAACGAAGGTGCAAGAACAGGAAGCCAGCGCATCCGAAACAGGTTTGAGAGGACCTAAAGTACAAGAACCCTCAACCAAAGAAAAGGAATCCAAAGAAGTACAGCCTACGACAAGTGAAAAAGAACCAGAAACAGTACAGCCCTTGATGAAAGAGAAAAACCCTGAAACTCCCGCCCCTCCAACAAGTGGAAAAAGGTTCGAAGCAGCCAGACCACCAACCGACGGAAAAGAACAAGAAGAAAAGCAACGACCGCGCATTGTGAATCCTGCGACTAGAGGTAGGAAAGCCGCAAGAAAACAAGATGCGGCCGGGTTGCCGCCTCAAACACTGGTTCAATTTGAGCCTGCTACTTCGTCTCGCATCGCCCCAGCGCAGCCACCAAAGAAGCCAGCCCCCGCGAGCAATGTGCCTCAGTCAGAATTGCCGGTGTTCTGTAGAGCAAATGGTGGTGCTTGGAGCAGGCATGCTGAGGACCTGCTAGGTATGACGAGGCCTACGAGAAGAATGCCTCGGCGGTGATATGGCGCCACCTCATGTTTTTGTTTTCTTGTATCAGCCATAGAACTTCTCCCTATGAGGATGGCCTTCTCCGAGAACCACGCCGTTTATTCAGGTGTTCTGAGTTTCTCTGGCAAGTCGTTTCTACCGATACTACTTGCGAATACTTTTGGCATTTCTGCCTTTGACGTAGACCCCTACGTCGGTAATCAGGACTGACATTGCCTTCGCATCAGAGCTGTCAACAAACAGCCTTACCCTTATTCTCTTGAGCAACAACGGATGCACTGGATAGGAGCTTCTCATGTGAGGGCTTCCATGGCTATCCCTGGCAGTTCCCATCGATGTTCAAGATGATTCGCTAAATCTCACGAAATGAAGGAGTTTGATGATTGGGAGGCTACTGACTAGCCCTAAACCTGTCGAGGAACAAGAAACCGCTCTGAACGACTCAATTCTCTGGATCAGGGATTGTTGTGTTTGAGTAACCAGGGATGTTGGTCGGCCACGAAATCACACGACTACTACTTCTGCTGTCCGATGCGTTCCGCCCTTGGCCAGCTCATCCCAGTTCCTCGCCAACATTATGGCTGTGTACAGAAACTGCCGTCCATCAAGAACACTGGATGATACGGCAAGCTCCAAGCACATCTATCCGACCAGTCCATTCAGTCTTTGCAGCCACGCCCTGTTGTGGAATCACCGGAACGTTCTTTTGTGACGAATGGAAAATTGCAGTGTCTCAGTTGTGCTACAGGAGTATAGCGAGCAAGCAAGAGCAGTGGATCTACGTAAAGTATCTACGCGTCGCCGATAGAGTCATCTCGGCGCCTTGTTGTTAAGGTTTTGGTGATTTATCAGCATGTTGGGGAACGGGCTACAGGCGTCAAGGTGGTCCTGTGCTGGCGTCTATCGTGTTAGATTTCCTATTCGGACGTTTGGCGAACATAATCAGAATGAGTCGAACTTTGGGATGGTGTCTCCCCCCCCAGCACCCCTTGTTTTGTTTCTCGGCATGGTTCACGCGGCCAATATTTGGGTTCGTCGTGAACTAAAGAATGGACATGGTGTGGATCCTGGGAAGGTGCTGCGTCTGCTTACTTGATGCCCAGATAACCATGGTCGGGCACAATGTTGCTGGTTCCACTGGAATATATAAGAGGCTACTGGGCCCCGTCTTGTTGTCTCTCATCAACCAACTCACTTGGCATTCAAAACGGAGCCAACGATGCTACCAGGAGTTATGCCATGTCAAGACCGGGCTCCGATCTGCCTTGAGGTTTTTACACTTCAAATTTTGACGAGAGTACACGATTAGAGTTCTCACTCTAAGTTTTGCCTTTGCTTTTTGGCCTTTATCTTCTCATAGGATCTTCTCATAGGAGAATGCCCTCGCGGTGTGAGACGAGACAAAGTTACATGGTATGAAGAATGAAGAGTCATAGCTGAAGAGTTTCCAATAGTTCGCACAATAATGATATGATGATGCGGCGTTTCCCCAGTCGATCGATGATCCTTGAGAGCATTGAAACGAGTGATTTGTTAACCAACAATTGCTGAGCCATGCTACGGCCTCCGACTTGACCGTAGTGTAGCTAACATATGGGGTCAAGTCGAGTCGAACGAGTTTCAAATCTGGGGTTGCGGAAGTTGAGTCATCCTCGTATGCGGGCTTGAAAGCATTGACCAACAAGAATGCTTTTCTCTCGCCGAAGTCTTAGCTCTGATGGTGCAGATGGTGGGTCAAGGTGACCAATAGGCATATTTCTTGGGGCGGATCTTACAAAAGTTCAGAAGTCTGATTGGTGGTTGGGTGTCACTCTGCCTTGTCACGCTTTACCTTTTCGAGCACGCCGAAAGACTCAATCTCCTCCACTCTGACCTTCCCTTGGAGTGCTGCGCCATGCTTCCGCCCGGGCACTTGCGGCTTCAAACAGACAGTGAAATACTTCGACGACGCCCTCCCCCGTGGCCTCAGGCGTTTCCTCCTTCACTTCCTCTTTCTCGTTACTATCACGACTAATTCGATTATTCGATCAAGAGAATATCTTGTATCGCAATAGTCCTCTACAGTATTGACACTAAACACAACGCACGCTAAACTAACACCGAAACTGGCGACAAGTTCGGTACTTCAAGGCTTTGCCTATCTCTCTATCCCCCTTCAGTTCGATCTGATACGCGTCAACGAAACAAGACTCTACGCATCTCTCTTGGCGCAGTCTTCCTGTTTCTCACTTGCACGTCCCATTTCGAGCGATCTCAAAACACCATAGTCTCTCGTTTGACTCATTGACAAGTACCCAAACGCTTCACGTGAGAGTAAGCAGGTCGGAGTAAGCAACTATCCGAACCTGTCACACTTATGCATCGATCGACTAACAGAGTCGTATCTAGCCAACTGACGTGACCTACCAAAGCTCTCCGGGATATTGGATTTGGAGAGTACACTGCAATCTCAAGGCCTTGTTCCCGTCTTCAAAATTCCGTCTTTTCAAGTTAACCTGAACGGAAATTTTGAGTTTACGATGGCGTCCAACTCCAACACTCTTCCTCAAGGATTCTCGGTTTTCCAGCCTACTCTTGGTGCCCAGCTCCAGTTCTTCCCTGCTATCGGCACCCGTGAGCTCGATGAGATGATCAACGCTTACATGCCTGGACCCGCCTCCAACCAGGAGAAGCGTGCCAGCATTGCTCTCGACTACTTTGAGTATGCTCACCTGACGGGGCAGACTTTCAAGTTCTACCCTATCTACTCGCTTTCTGCTGTCGACTCTCCTGCTACTGCCAGCCCTCTTCAGGACTCTGGTTATGGATCCTCTTTCAACACTAGCCCCGTCACCTCCAACTGGGACTGGAGCAACGTGAACACCTCAAGCTCTTCTCGCCGCTCATCTCCCAAGTCGACCTCCAGCCCCCAGGCCACCGATTTCTCGAATCTCCCCGGCATGAAGATCATGACCAAGGATGGACGTGATGTGACCAACTCTGCTTCCCGAGGATCCAAGACAAAGGAGCAGCGAGATCACGCTCATCTCATGCGAATCATCAAGGCTTGCGACAGCTGCAAGAAGAAGAAGATTCGCTGCGATCCTAGCCACAAGAAGCGTGGTGTTTCCAGCACAGCGGCTCAGCCTGCCAAGGTGACTAAGAAGACGAAGACAGTAGCTCCAGAACCCAAGGTTACTCCTGTTGTTGCTCAGGATGCCTTTACGCAATTGACATTCCCCCAGCAAGACTTCTCAGTCGACCTCGACAACCTTGCTGCTCCTATAGAACAGGGAGTTGAGCCATGGGAGCAATTCGTTCAGTTCCCTGCTGAGGATGACAACTATGACTTCTTCAACGACCCCGAGGGCTACTTCTCTCCTGGATCCTCCTCCTTCCTCTCTGAGGACTCTACGAAGCCTGTTACCCCCACGACAGACCAAGATCTACTTCGTCGCCGTCTAGGCGATGCGGACCTAGCAGGACTTACCGATCTTGCGGCGTATATGCCATTCAACCAGACCGAAGCCAATCACGACTATGTGGACTTCAACCTGTACTCTCCTGCATCAATCTTCTCGGAAGATGAGCGTATGGTCCCGATTGAAGTTTCTAAGCAGTCTATTAGTCAGCCTAGGTCACCAGCACCGAACCCACTACCGCCAAACGAGTCCTCGAGTGGCTTCTATAGTAGTGGCGGCGAACTTGGCGGCGGCGATCTGAATGGCGATCTGTTTGGATCGCTTTCTGTGGCCTCATCATCCGCACCTCAACAACTCTCTACCCATGGCCAGCTCGGCCGCGAAGACGTCTATCGCGACCCTGGAGCTGGCCTGGAGTATTACTCCAGTACACCAGAGTCTAGTCTCGGCTCGGATCTTCTGAGCTCGAGCGCGAACTCATGGTCAGACCGCGACGCGCAGGTCTCTGTGTCTGAACCGCTGTCCTCTGTGGACTCTCAGCTATCTACGAACAGTAACGTACGTGTCTCACTTATTATCCCGCTTATGATGGAACGGCAACTAACTTCGGAGAAGGTGACAATTAGTCGCGATATTATCGAGGGCCGCGGAGTAACAACAGCACAATCAGAGTCTCGACCACTCGAGACAACTACCACCACTACAACCGCCACTACTACCACGACTCTGGGCACGCAGTCTACGAAGACGATAGCACAATCAAGCTATCAACCAATCGTGACGGAAGGCACAGAAGAGTCATCGGATTGTCGAACATCCGAGAATCACACTGTGACCGCCCAAGCGGTTCTTCAACGTGTCGATGCCCAAGGCGACCTACATCAACCAACTTCTCAAGATGCCGAGATTCACAATGTGGCGGAAGATATATCCCAACGTTCTCCCGCGCCCGTTGTGCCAGCTCACCAAACGATTGGCCTGGAAACTCAATCTGACCAGTCAAGCATGGGAGCACTCGCATCCATTGCTGCGATGTTGATCGCCTCGACCGTTTGGTCCTATGTCTCTCAGCAGTTTGTCCCCCAGGACAAATCTTGGGAGCAAAAGACACAATCCGCTGCACCCAGTCAGCGAAAGGTCAAAGGTATCATGCCCAGCATTGGAGAGAAGGTCTGCAGGTTGCAGAGCACGACACGAAGCGGCAAGATGTCAGTCGATCGAATGGTCTCGATGAACAGAAGTCTCATCGCTGTGTAGCGATGAATCCTTGTTGCGCACCAGGTGGAATGAATGGAGTTGGTATACAGGCTTTTGGCTAGAGCCATGATAGAGCTTGCACCCTTTTTTATTTGTTTTATTTATTGCATTTAGCATTGGGAGTGAATGGCCGCGCAGTTGCGCTGGTCTTGACAGGGAATGGCTGTTGCTATAGAGCGAGCATCGAGCCCAAAATCAATTGAACTGGCCTCCAAGGCCTTATAATATTTAAAATCTGTGTCCCGCCGAGTGATCTAGTATATGTTGCCTGGTGATTAATGAGATGAGCAATGTCCAAAGTTTGTCCTGCTTGTTTGTGACGGATGGACTCACCGTATTCTAAATCTGTGTTCCGTAAACTCTGAGGAGCCGTGATTTGATGAGCGATCGTGAAAGCGGGTCATCTGTTTTAGACGGTGGCTCAAACACGGATTAGCGCGACAAAGCGAGTATGAAATCTTCTCTCAGATTGAAGTAGGACATGAGTATCTTGAACTCGCTCTCTTACTTTTAAGGTTGGGGGAGGTTTTGATCAACTATTTCAGGCCAAAAGGGGAGCCTTACTACTTTTGTCTGTCATTAATTTATGTCTGGGGCCATAGGAAGACACAGCACGACGATACCTTCACCTTTTTTGTTCAGCCGCATGCATCTGGCGATGAGTTTAGAGTGACAGCCAACTTTTGGCCTTCTCTTTGAACTTTCTTGTTAAGTCTTGTGTGAGCTCTGATTAAGCTTACCGGATTATTGTTATCCATTGCCCGAATTGCGAATACCCAAAGGCTTGTGTTACTCGGTTTCGAGACGGCATTTGGTATCTGCCTATTGTTAAGGAGAGGAACAAAGGACGAAGGTCGAGGACGAAAACAATAAACGCTGGAAAGAGAAGGAAGCTTTTGGATACGATTGAAAGGAGAATTGTGACGAGGGCACGAAGGTGAAGAGACTCGTCACTGAGAAGTAAAGAGGAGGATTGAAGCCTGTGAATGAGCGAGTGAGTGAAGGTATTCAGAGATTGAAGAAGGAGACAAACATGGGAGTTTTCAAGTCACTTGGTCTTTCGCCGGCCAAAGCGGCAGGTGCAAAGGCCTTCCGCCGTCTTTTTGGGCGGGTGCTTCCAGGCGAGACTGACAGTGCCAGTGACACTGATCAAACGAGCAAGGGCAAATCCAGCAACGACACCAATATTCAGAGGGAGAAAAACAACAACATAATAGATTCTTCATCTACAAAACATCAAAATACATCGGCCCCAACTGATAATCGTCAACAACAAGACCACCTCACTACTACCGAAACATCTACAACTACCTCCGATATGGTGTCGCCTCAGAAGCGCGTCCCCCAGGGGATTGTAGACAAGGAAAACCAACCGCCCAACACGGCTCAGTTGTCAGACTCGCTCTCTCGTCTGGATATCGGAGAGGGCAAGGCCGTCGCAACCTCTCCTAAGCCCGTCGTTTCCACTGCCCCTGCTGTTGCTGCCGTGGATGCTGCTCCCGCCGTTGAAGCTGTCCCTGCTGCCCCCATCTACACAGATCCCGCTGTCATAGCTGAGCGAGCGATCCACATGAAGTTCACCGAAGAGGCTCTTGACATGGTAAGTCTATCAACACACTTGCAGATGGCAAGCCGTTTCCCGCCTTCGACCAAGCCAAGACGACTACATATTCCCCATGAGTGTGAACTTGGACTAACTCACATTCCTAGGCGCGACTCGCTCTCAGAACCAACGAAACACCTGTGGGCTGTGTTCTTGTTCACGATGGAAAGGTTATTGCTCGAGGTATGAATGCAACCAACGTCACCCGAAATGGCACCCGTCATGCTGAGTTCATGGCCCTCGGCGCTTTGCTATCTTACCCTCCCAAGAATGGGCCAAGAACAACCTACCTGAAGCCCAAGCCTGAGAATCAACCAGCCGCAGCTTCTGATACATCTTCTGTCGAATCAGGGCCCGCCGACGAGGGTAACGAGGATGGATCCAAGGGCCACCTCTACCCTTATGGACAGAAGTGCCATCCTGGTGCGCGAGTTGATAGATCCATCATTCGAGAGAGCATTTTGTATGTCACCGTAGAGCCGTGCGTCATGTGTGCTTCTCTCTTGCGACAACTCGGTATCAAGAAGGTCTATTTCGGCGCAGTCAACGACAAGTTTGGCGGAACAGGTGGTGTCTTCAGTATTCATGCAAACTCTCTCCCTGTCAGTGCCGATGGCCAGACTGCCAGCGCACACCCAACACCGAAGCCCGCGCAGCTCCCTGACGGAAGTGGCACACTGGGTGTCTCGTATCCTCCAGGTGGAGGAGATGGTGGAAACCTCGAATCTGGTTACGAGATTGAGGGTGGATGGGGTCGTGATGAGGCTGTCGCTCTGCTGAGACGATTTTACGTCCAGGAGAATGGGCGAGGTAAGTGACACATACTACTCGACTTTTTTGACTCATGTGCTAACTCTATAGCTCCCGTACCTCGCAAGAAGGAAGGTCGTGCAGCTCGATTGGCTGCCATGATGGAGGGTGAGGGTACTGGAGAAGGTACTGGCGAGAGCAATGGTGAGGACAATGGCGAAGGCAACGACGACGAGAACAGCGAAGTAACCCAGACTCCGGATGCTGCTACCCCTGTGCCCGAGTCCCAAGTTCTCGACCTGCCCACCTCAACTCAAACTCTGAAGGAAACGCCCGCGCCGCTTGGTGATCGCACCAACGTCTAGAACAGCGTTGTCGCGATGCCACTGCCGCATCAGCGCCGAAAGAGTAACACAGCAAAAGATGAAGCGACGGAATAGGCGGTCACATCGCAAAACTGTTAGCACGTTCGATGGCGATAACTTGTTCCACGAATGAGATTATCGACCTGGCTATGCAGTCCGTCTGATGGGGCATGCTTGATGGCACTGCAAGCATAAGCCTTAAGGGACCACCCGTGTCAAATCATTGAAAGTACCATTGGTGAGGATAAACTCATTTTAGGCGTTCGGAACGTCGAGTTGCAGTTTCGGTGGAATTTTGAACAGAATTGCTGTGGGAGGATAGCCTTTGACGTTTACTTGATGCATTTTGGGCGAGCATGACCCTTGAGCGGCGGACACAGTGTGCGAGCCGTTGAGTCCTAGTTGATTTGGGGTAAAGGAAGAAAGCTGTTAATAGGGATGATATTATGGTTTGTGTTAGCATAATATACCTATGAATAAGACACTTGATGAGTGGCCATGGACTCCTGAGTAAGTCACCATGCTTGACAGTCCATATCGTAGAGAGTGTAGATCACAACGAGACCAGCACGTCCCAAGCTTTCTTTGTTCGACGGCAATAAGTTAAACATTGCTCTATATGCCTATCGCAACCTCATCCACAATTCCATCATAACAAGTGAAACCAATAGTTTGTTAGTGCGTAAGTATCGTAAGTCGCTGGCTCCATAGCTCGTAAGCCCACAAAAGCTTCCACTGCCATAATAACTCGTGTCACAAGATAAAGCAGTGGACTTGCAACCTTGATGATGGTCAATGGCCCATCCCATGTAAGACTCATCTTTCTGAACTGCATACAGATAACGGATGTGATGACTGAAACGAGAGGGCTGACTCGCCATAGCCAACGCTCGGCCTCTGATGGGAAAGAGGAGGTCCATGATACTAGATGAATGGCGCCGAAGGATGCCCCCAAGAGACAAAGAAGCGGCCAATATCTTGTCATGTAGAGACTAGAATCCCATTCCGTGATGACATTATCGGCCTCCACTTCAGTGACAGTCAGTTCAACCTTTTGGGAGTCAGGCTCGGTTATAGAAGCAATTTCTTCTGCATCTCGTTCCAAATCCTCCATAACCCCAACTTCATCGTCCCGACAATCACGTGGCACAACTTACCAAGCGATAGAATCATCCTGCTTCTGATTTAGGTCAGAGACGTCATAAGTGTTCTCCATCACTAGTCTCTCAAACTTCTCCCACTGAAGGGGAGTCATCTCTGGTAAGTTGACAAATAAAGCAGTGACAATATCCTTGGGCTTCTCCCACCAGAAGGCATACGTAACTAGGCCGTTGAACACGTAGGCCAACGTCATGATTTCAAGAGTTGCTAAGGGAAGATGATAAGCTGAACGCGTGATGCACTGCACTGTGAACCACACAACTTGAAGAAGAGCAGCCAGTTTCACCAGACCATCGGCTTTATTCTTGTCCGCAATCTCCTCCTTAACAAGGCCCCAGTTCTTATAATCCTGCCATAATACCAAACCGTTGTTCAAAAGCCAAGCATACTGTCCAGGCCAGAGAGTCCGATGGCCGCCATTATCACCCAAGTAGTAACGCACGCCCATCATACAAAGATAGAAGCCATATACTGTCTTAAACTCTTTATTCGAAGTGGCAGCGCATCGTCTCACGGCCTTACGAGCTTGTAGGAACTCTTGTAAAGACTCAAGGCATACCATCTCAGGTGCCAGGACGGCTTTGAACGAGTTGGTAGAACTTGTGTTGATGTCGAAGTTGACGAGAGACGTGGATACGTGGATGAATAGCCGTCCAAGTGCAGATGGCGATGGTGAACAAGCAAGACATGATGAGAGACCATGTACCGCGATTTGTATCTTCGGGGACCCAGCCCACGAACTCAATTTCCGTCGATCTTGTTGTCTCTGTGCTGTTCATAGCTAAGGTAGAGCTTGACATGTGATCAAAGAGTGGCATAATCGTTGCATTTCATCACGGGAAGCAAATGTATTTTAGCTCGACTGTCCAACATCATGAGCATCCTCTTGTGCACCAACAACGTGAATAGCATCATGCTCAATCCAATGAGTTGCTATCATTCTTAAGAGTGTTGGTTCCATCTAGGAACGGGCCGCATACATTAAGCGCCTGAGGTCAATTTTAGCATGCGCCCTCCACCAAATGGGCGTATAAGGTGCTACAACCAGCGGTTTTAGCGCCCGTTCCTGAACTTTCCAGGGGTGTGGCTGCTTACGTGACGCCTGAAACTCCACCATGTGATACCGGCCAACATCTGAAGGTGCGTTACTTGTTGCATCTTGACACTTCAACCAAAACATTTGCATTTATTCGCCTGCAGCCCTGGGCCGTTTGGTATTTAAGTTGTTCTCTTCCTGAAGTATTTTTTATTTTATTTTTACTGGTCTCTTACCAACATGGCGGCATCTTCAGCCCTGCGGCGGACGATGCTGGCGCTTCGTCTAATACTTGGCGTTGCAGCCATGCTCTATTTCAGTATTTTGGGAGCGTTGGTTGTTGCGCCTTCACTACAAGCTCACGCAATTTACCTACACAAAGTCACTTTGACATGGTTCAAGGATCTCAACACACCCGAACAATTTGGATTCGCTCATCACCAAGTGACGCCGTTCTACATCTCAACACCAGATGGAGTCAAGCTGCACACATGGCATGTACTCCCTTTAGCGACATATGAGTCGCACCAGGAAGAATTGTTGGCCCAAGGGCCAGATGGTGGGTTGGTAGAGAAGTTTGAAGATACCTTGAACTTCCGTCTGCTAAAAGAGAACCCAAATGCTCGTCTGGTACTCTACTTCCATGGCACCAGTGGAACTATGGCCAGTGGTTGGCGGCCTGATAGTTACCAATCTCTGTACTCCGCTGATCCGGTCAACACTTACGTCCTGACATTCGACTACCGCGGGTATGGAGAGTCCACTGGTTCATCAAGCGAGGATGGTATCATCACGGATGCTGTCACTGTTGCCAACTGGGCCATTCATACTGCAGGCATTCCCCCTGAGCGAATCGTGATCTTTGGACAAAGTCCGGGCTCAGCTGTAGCCATTGCTCTTGTCAATGAGCTCGCCCACAAGAAACCCTCTGTTCACTTCGCTGGACTGGTTGTTACAGCCACCTTTGCTGATGTCCCCCAATTGACGGCCACGTATCGTATTGGTGGTTTCATCCCTGTGCTTTCACCAGTAGCCAAGGTGAAGCCGCTATTCGCGTTCTTTGCGCGGCAGCTTTCCAGTACTTGGGACAACATGTACAGGCTGGGCGAGTGTGTCAAGGCTGCTGAGAGATACGATATCACTCTTCTGCATGCCGAAGATGACACAGATATCCCCATGGAACATTCCATCAAGCTCTATAGAGAAGCTGTCGGTGTTGCAGAGGGTGTCAAAGATGTGGCAGAGAATGAAGGCGCACTCCCCAGCAGGAGAGGCAGCGTCGAGAAAGGCCGCGGAGAAGGAGGTTCAATTACTGTCTGGCCTACCAGCAAGGGCAACATCAGACTCGAGATTTTGAAGTATGGAGTTCATGACAAGATCATGGCTTATCCCGCGACGGGGCTTGCGATCAGACGGGCATTTGCTTCGGTCAAGCAATAGAAGTGCATAGAGTATACAGAATATAGACACATTTTCTCTCTTCGATTCAACTTGATCAACTTCATCATCGAAAGCGACCTCCATTCAGCACTGTGTCCACATCGTTTGTACCAACTGAAGCACCTCGACTTGACACCATATCACCTAACAACATTGAGGCGGCACAGCACTTGCAGTAACAATTCTGCAGATACCGAACCAGGGACATATAGCGAGGAGCCCAAGACTGCTATTTGAGGTGTATGTTGGCGATCTTGATGTCACTGTGGCCTGCGAAAGTGACTCTGCCTACCAGGCTTAAGGGGCTGCAGAGCCACGATTGTCGCGTTTATATACTGAGTTGGTTCATCAACAGGCACATACGACCAAAGGTAGTGGAAAATATGGGATCCCGTTCAATTCTTCTTTTCTGTGCTAATGCCTCAGCTTTCTGGGGTTACAACCTCTATTTTTAGAGATATAGGCTTCATTTTTTTAAAGGTTTATAAGCTATTAAATATTTAAATAAAAATAAGTATTACTTATATTATTAGCAACAAATGAAGTAATAGTAAAATTTTAATTAAACTTAAGCTTATATATATATTTTAAAATATTAAATAAAAATAAATATAAAAAAAAGATTTAAAAAATTTTTTACTTTATTTTAAGCTTATAATCCCCTTTTTATATAATATTATTATTAAATATAATAAGTAAATATATAATAAGCTAATTTAAATAACTTTAAAAATTAATTTTCTTTAATTTAAATTATTAACTTTTTATTAATTTTACTTTATTTATTTTTATATATAAAGTTAATTAATTATAATGTATTTAATAAGCAAGCGTGATAGACAAGCGAGCATGACACTGCACTGTATAGCTAAAAATCACTTACCCTATAGTATTTAAAACCTTATATAAAATAGTAAAAATTATAAAAGAATTATTTTTAATAAGAGTATATAATAAGCTATATATTATATTTTTTTTTAAGATTTTTAAAAAATTTATTTATATAGAAAATCTTAAAATATAGTGTATTTTANNTATTTTCAGACTTATATATATGCTATTTAAATTATAGTTAGTTTAGGGTTAGTTTAAGCGTTTTATAAGGCTTTCAAAACTAGATTTTAAGGTATATAGGGTAGTGTCACGCTCGCTTGTCTGTCACGCTCGCTTATCAAACACGTTATACTTTACTATATATATTTAATTAATTAAGCTAATTATAACTTTAAGTTAATTTAACTTTTATTAATTAACTTATATACATAAAACTCTGTCTTTACTCTATGTTTATCTATTTTTATATATAATAAAGAGGATATAATATATTTATTTTATCTTTATAATTATATTAATAAGCTACTCTTTATATTAAGTTAAGTTTAGGCCTATAAAGGCAATAAAAAAAGCTACCTCTTTTGCCTCTAAAGGTTAGTTTTACCTTAAGGCTTTTTTTAGCTTTTTTAATTTAAATAACTTTTAATTAAGCTAAATTAAAGATATTATATTTTTTAAATAATTTAAATCTATATAATTAATTAATTAAATTAAACTATAATTAAAAATAGCTATTTTAATTAAGTTAAATTTCCCTTTTAATAAAAGGTTTATCTTAATAGCTTTAGCTATTATATATAATTTATAGTAATCTCTATTTATAGCTTACTTTAAGGCCAGTCTAATTATATTAATAAGATTAAAGTTAATTATATAATAGTCTTAATTAAGCTGCAGGCTATTATATATAGTAAGTAATATAATAATGGCTATAATTAATATTAATAAATATAATTAATAGATATTTAAGTTAAGTAATATACTTTAGAAGTATAATAAATAAATTAAATATAGTATATTATAAAGGTTAATTAAAGATCTTTTAAGTAAATTAAAGAAAAAAAGTTAATTTAATTATTAAGAGATATTTAATATTTATACTATTTAATTAAGGCAGTAATTACATTATTAAGGTAAATAAACCTTATTTAATATTAACTTTTATTATATTGGCTTACTATAAAGATTTTACTATTTAAGTTATTAATAAAAAAGCTAAAAAGCTAAATAGCCTTTTATAAAGTTAAAAGTAAAGAGAAAACTTTTTTTTATAAAATAATTAATAAAATTAACTTTTAAATATAATTTTTAAATTAATTAAAAAATATAATTAATAAAATATTAATTTATTTATATAATTTAAAGATTTATATTAAATAATAAGTTTATTAAAGTTAAGTTTTATATATAAATTATTTATTTAATTAAATATCTTTTTATTAAAAATAAATTAAAAATAAATTTTTATAATTAATACTTAAATTATATTTATAAATTAAGTCTTTTATATAAATATATAATATATAATATATATTATATTATTATAATATAATTAATAAGTAATTTAATTAAATAAATAATTTAATTAAAAATCTTAATCTTTTAATTTTAATTAATAATAAAAACACTATAACGTGGTTGATAAGCTT
>NJCR01000628.1:16644-34648 GCA_002234235.1 Fusarium hostae | reverse complement strand
TAAATAAAATAGTTATAATTTTTATAAAAGTAATATATAAAGATATAATAGTTAAATATATTATATTGTACTTTTAGCTATTTTAGAGTTAAATTGACATTTTATGAAATATTTAAAAAATGGCTTTTAAGGCAAGAAATACAGTATCTTACTTACTTATTTGTCTTACTTACTTATTATATACATTAACTTAAAGTTACCACTTAATTAATTAAATATATATATTAAGGCATATAATTAATTAACCTTATGTATAAAGATAAATAAAGTAAAATTAATAAAAAGTTAATAATTTAAATTAGGCATAATATATTATATAGTAATATTAAATAGATATTTAATAAAGAGAAAGCAATATATAAACAAGAAATCCTTCTTTATATACTTAAATTATAATTATACTTTAATTATTTTATAAAGCCTATATTAATATATATAAATAAAGTTACTTTATAATTATAATTACCTTATATTACTAATTCTTTATTGTAATATATTACTTAATAGTTTAAATAGTTAATATAATATATATAATTATTAATTTATAAGTAAAAGCTATTAAAGGAATTAAATTATAATATAGATACTGCATTAAATTACTTAATTTATATTTAATAGAGAAGTTAAGAAGGCATAATCTCTCTATAAAGCTGTATAATAAATTAGCTAAATATATTAGCTTAATTAAAAAAGTACTATCTATTTAATAAAAATTTAAATTTTATAAATAAATATAATAAATAATAAAATATATATATGTAAATTTTTAGGATATTTAAAGCTAACTTTATAATATTATAAATTAAAGAGTTAATAATAATAAACCTTATAGCCTTATAAGTAATATAAATTAATTAATTCAGCCTTATTATAGGCCTATTGAATTTCTTTATATTACTAAAGGTTTTACTTTTATATATTTATAACTGCTTTAATTATATTATAACTTAAGCTTTATAAATTATATTACTTTATATTAAAGCTTATTAATTATATATATATTATTACTATTTTATTTATTATTAAATATTAAATTATAGCTAACTTTTTGCTTTAAATTATCTATATATTAAAGAGGTCTTATTTAATAAATTAAGAGCTAACTCTTAAATTAATTAATAAGAGAGTTATAATAAATAGCTTTATATTAATTCACTATAATTTAATCTATAAAGTTCTTAATAACTGTCTTAATTATTAACTTAAAAAACTGCATCTTAATATTTTATAGTGCTTTTTAAATAGTAGCTTTAATGGCTTATTAACTCTTTTACTAATTAATAAGAAATATATTTATAGCTTGCTTTAGGTTTATACTTCTTTTTAGATCTATAGCTTAATATACTTTCTTATTTTACCTTAATCTTTAACTAAAAGTAAGAGAAAGTAATAAAGATAGCTAATAATAAAGAAGAAAAAAAAACAAAGAAGAAATATATATAATCTCTCTTAAGTATTAATCTTAATAATATTATAAATCCTCCTTTATTATAATATATAGCTTCTTAAATAAATATATTTTTATTTACTATAAATAACTTCTATATAGTCTTATAAACTTTATTATCTTTAGGCTCTTTAATATTATCCTTATTGCCTTTATGCCTTTAAGATTTATTATTATTAGCCTTCTTAATATCTATAAAGAGATCCTTAAAGGAATCTCTCTTAAGTTAATTAATATCTATTTAATTAATAGCCTTAATAGTAATTATATTAAGCTATTGACTGCTATTAAATATAAGTTAATATTTATTAAAGTCTTATATACTCTTTCTCTATATAGTAATTATATTTACTATATAATATTCTATAAAATCCTTTTAATTCTTAAATATTATAAAGAAAAAGTTAATATTATAATTAAAGCTAATATTATTAAGGTTATAATATATAGCTATAAAGGCCTTATAGTTCTTAAATAATTTATTAAGCTTATAGTTAATCTTTTTAGTAGTAAATTTATATTTAAAGAACTTTTACTTAAGTAAATCTATAATAAATTAATAAATAATCTTTATTATTATATATATTAATATATAATTTAAAGAGAAAGTTAATTTATATAGAAGTTTATTAAGGTATTAACTTTAAATTTATAATATTATTATTTTATTAAGGCTTTAAGTTATTATTATACTTCCTTTTATAAATTAAATTTAATTAAAATTATAATTAAGTAAAATATAGCTATAAAGGTAACTATAAAGGAGGTTATATAGAGGAAGGTTATAAGGAGTTAATAATAATATAGCTGCCTTAATAGCTTATATAGTAATTATTATTATTATAAGAATTACCTTTAGCATTAAAGTTAAGTTATTTATATTATTGCTATAGCAGTAAAGGCATAAAGTTACTTATAGAGAAAGCTTAAGGCATTATATTAATACATTTATATATAATAAAGTAATTAAGTTTTAATAATAATAAAAAAAGTAATAATATTAATAAAAATAGCTTTAAAGACTGTTTTTCTTTATTTTAAATTGCCTTCTATATATATTAATAATTATTATAATATTAAAATTAATTAAGCTTAATATAAATACCTTTATATTATATAGTATATATATAAATTATATACTGGGTGAAGTATAATAAGTTTATTTATATTAATCTATATATACTGTATTAATTAGGGCCTTAGATATTATGTGTATTCAGTCTATTAGTGTAGATTAGTATATTCATGTTGTGTTGCGTATATCATTCTGCCCCTGAAAGGCTTTACTGTTGTTGAGCGCAGTCTTAGAAGACCCTTTCTTGCATATGACACTCCAGCTCATGCCTCTTGTTCAACAATTACCAGCACGGCTACGTACAGCAGCAGCAGCAGCAGTAGTAGTAAGATCTTAGCTGGATTAAAAAGATTATATAGCTGCCTATATTAACAGACAAGAGGGACGCAGGTTTCCCGGGACTTGAGTGTTTCTTACATCCTTTTTCGTACTTAATTTAACCTCTTTGATATAACTTCTTGATGTTATCAACTGATCTTTTCATATTCAATTTCATGAGCCTAATTTTGTTATTTCAGAATTGATTTGACTGAGATCTTTAGTTGCCAGATACGTTACTGCCAAAATGGTTGTTGGTTTTGCTGCCCTTACGTTCTTTCTGTAATGGTTGGGAAATTTCCGTGAGCCATTTGATTTGGTTTGGCTTAATACAGTCATAGTCCCTCCGTGCGAATCCAGGAAATATAGAGTCGCTAACGGGTTTTCTGGCGGCTCGCGAGCCAGAACCTCACAGAAGACGTTTACTGTGCCATCAACATGCTCTAGGCCTGCGTCGCAGAGACTCAGAGGCAGATTCTGAAGTATTGGCATTTGTGCCATGCCTGCAGCCTAGTCAGTAAGAATTGGCAGCAATCATCCTCACGTCCCAGTATATTGGAGAATGTATAACAGTCTTGAGGAGCAACGCAATCCACATTGTTTGAGACCGCGAGAGCATTGTCGATGACCAGATTTTCGTCCAGACTGCAGTAGGAAAGGAGTCACTTACGTGACAATGCATGGGAGCCTTTCGCATTGTAGATACATTCCCGCCTTGAACTGACGTGAAGTAATGTCAAGCCATTTCGGCGAAGAGACGACCATCGAAACTTCCACGCCACAAGATGCAATGGAGAAATGAGATCCATCTCAAATGAAAGTCTTGAGTTAGTACAGTAGGGAGTGCAACTAATCAGAGATGAGACAGATGCGTGCCAACCTTTCGGCGTGACTGAGCCCACTCAAGGATCAGATTGACTAGTGACAGAATCTGTTCAGGTCTGTGATCCGCATGCAAATTGATCCTAACTCGTTCCTTGTCCTTGGGCACGACGGGGAAGTGGACAACAAGAACGCGAACCTTTGCATTGTTTAAAAACTGTCCCAGAGCTGTTGCTTCGCCGTGAGGAGCGATGATGGGGATAATGGGTGACTTCAGATTATCGAATGCCGGCTTTATTGGAATAGCGATGATACTGAGGCGTTGGCAGCTTGGCCATGCTGCATGCTTGCTGACAGCTTCGTAGAATAGATTAATGTTTGACTGCACGAGATCTCGTCTCTAATATGCCCAGATTAGCAGATATGCATAAGGCAATCAACGACTTTGTGACTTACTCTTTCGCCTTCAATACTTGCCAGAATGCTATAACCAGCCTTTACTGCCACCAGCGTGGTGAAGGTTGGTGCCGTGGAGAAAATGAGTCCACGAACGCAACTGAGTAGAACTTGCTTACACTCTCGGCTTGCCAAGATAACAGCTTTGACTTTGAGTAAGTATGTGATATCAATCAGAGCTGAAACTGGACTTGGAGCTTACCACCAGAAGCACCATGTGCTTTACCAAAGGTATGAACTCGAATAGAGAAGTCTTTCTCCAGACCCAAGCGAGACACAAGGCCTGACCCCTGGGGGCCCACCAGACCCGTCGAATGTGCCTCGTCGATCACCAAGGCGGCATTTCCCATGGGAAGCTGTTTTTTTACCTCTCTGACAATGGCCTCTAGGGGCGCCACATCACCGTCCATACTGTAGAAAGACTCCACTGCAACAAATACAAGAGCTTGACCCGTTCTCACTCTTTCACACTGGTATTTGATGGCCCGCAAACGTTGGCGCAGACTTGGCAAATCGTTGTGGGCAAAAGGAAGAGCAGTTGCACGGCCCCTGTACAATCCTTCACGAGTACTTGCATGGATGAGGCTGTCATACAACACAACATCATGCGGCTGGGGGAGTGTTGAAAAGATAGCAACATTTGCTTCATATCCGTGTTAAAGAATACAGCACTTTCTGCTTTATGAAATTGAGCAATATGCTCTTCTAGTTGGGAAAGGTAATTTGTTGAGCCTTCACCCCAGCGGGATGCCCTTCCACCAAGGATAAAATTGGGATACTTTCCAAGCTCCCTGAGAAATTCCTCTCCCAAGAGCCCAGAAGATGACAAGGATAAGGTATCATTTGAGCCAAAATCAACCATATCGGTCAAACTGCCTGGGGCTGGTGGCTCAAGCTGCCAGCCTCTCTTTTGCCGATCCTCAAGGATGAGTTGCAAGTTATGTTGAAGTGCGTCTGGTTTTGGCATAATGGATTTCCTTCTATCGGCTTGGAACGAGGAAGTAAAGATACAAGTTATGATTGTCAAGGTGAGCGGATATTGGCATCTTAAAGCGAAGCAATGCGCTTTAAACAAGCACCGAATACCACATGCTGCTCTCTTTTGACTTACTCCAATTGTTTAGCTCCTTTCAAACCCAACAGATATTTCGACTGCAACATGTAGCGGTGAAGTGTTGGTAAGCATGGCCCTCCTCAATCTCCCTGACGGCCAAAATATGGCAAATATGATGCTTGCCAAGTACACTAGAGGTGAAAGAGGAAACTGCCCTGCCAGCATTGTACCATGGCATGGATTACACATAGCTAATAGGAAGTGACCCGGTTGAGAACAATAGGATCTCTTGCAGGACCTTCCACAAATCCATTATGTCCGTCAGTCCGGGCGTGATGTTTGTTTTGAGATATCATATATGACGACCCAACCTACATTAGAAGACATAACCAGCCTGTATTGCATGATTCGATTATTGCGTATGCCGTCAAATCGCAGTCGTTGTCGCCCACTTGCGGGGATCTAGAGGTTGCCAAACCGTTTTTAGCGCTGCATTAGCCAAAATGGGATGGCATTGTTCCGCAGGTTTGTGTTTGTCTATAACTAACAACTAACAACCGACCGTCTAGGGGAGCTGAAGGTTGCCAAACCGTTCTTAGCGCTGCATTAGCCAAAATGGGATGGCATTGTTCTGCAGGTTTGTGTTTGTCTACAACCAATAACCAACAACCGGGATAAGAAACTCTCTAATCCAACAAGACCACGCTGCGTATCTAGCACGGTCCTTTTTATGCGTAGTAGCGAAGGATAAGAAGATATTCAAGACGCGATATCTATGAATTGTATACCAAGGATAAAGAGTGACTCGGTATTTGTCATTATATCTTCCAACACTACAATTGCCATTCATCAAAAACACAACAATGGAGAATAAAATTCTTTCTTGGCGTGCTACAGCTCCAGAAGCTATTGCTATCATTGATGGTGTTCGCTCTATCTCTTATGGCGAACTCATCGATTCCGCCAAAACATTTGCACGCTTCCTTCAAGAACGCGGCCTCTAGCAAGGCGATCCTGTCGGGATCATGTTCGACGTTGATCATCGACAAATTATCGCACAGTTGGCCATTCTCTTTGCTGGTGGAACTTGTGTTCCAATCTCGTCTACAGCACCATTTCATCGCACTGCAAGCATGCTGAATGATGCCAACGTTCAATATGTTATTGCTGACGAGAACTCAATCTTCTCCTCCGAGGGTATCACTCTGCTCCATCTCAGTGATGGAGCGGCCTCGGAATCTTCCAATGGCGCGACTGACTCTGGTTCCCCATGGGATGAATCTCGTCGTACCCACATACTTTTCACCTCTGGTTCAACTGGTAAACCCAAGGGCGTCCAGATCAGCAGCTCAGCCATAATGCACCTAGCAACTAGTACCCCAATGACACCACTGAACCCCGGAGATCGGGTGGCTGCTTTCAACGACCCTGGTTTTGACCTGAGTCTCTTCGAATTCTGGGTCACTCTTCTCAGCGGTGCCACTATCGTCATTATCCCAAAGGTGATAGTGGTCGATTCTACTGCGCTGAAGAGCTATCTCGAACGTCAAAAGATTTCTATCATGATAATGCCTGCCGCTCTTTTTCATATCGTCGCCACATCATCGCCTGATTCCTTTCATTGTCTTCGGCATCTGCTCACTGCAGGTGATGTTGCCAATAAGACAGCCATGCGTGCTGTTCTTGAGCACAACCCGCCACAGCATCTTTGGAACACGTATGGTCCGACTGAGTGTACAACTCTTGTGACAATGCGAAATGTTGATGTGAAGGAGACACTGCGTGACCGGGTTGGTATCGGGCATTCTGTTGGTCAGATGAAGATTGTCCTCGTGGATCAATCTCAACAGGTCATTCACGATACCAAGCAGCGAGGCGAGATCTGCATCACTGGCCCCCAACAAACAGAAGGTTATCTGAGTCAACAGACCCGTTATGAGTCAATTTTCATCGAGCTAAATACCTCGGTAGCCAATGGGGTTGACGGGGACATGCTGAAAGGCCGGGGCGACTCGCACACTCGCTTTTACCGGACTGGCGACATGGCAGAATGGAGAGAAGACGGCGGCGGCTTAGATTTCTTTGGGCGCAAAGACAATCAGTTGAAGCACGGAGGTTTCCGAGTAGAATTGGAAGAGATTGAGAGAAGTCTCCTCGAAAGCGAACTTGTTCAATCTGTCATTGTCGTGAATCAGACAGCAACAGATTCGGGTGGTGTTGCGGTTCTGATCGCATTTGTCGTGCCCTATGACAAAACCACTACAAAATCGCAAGATCTGATATCCTTTGCCCGGCGCCTACTCCCGCATTACATGGTCCCTGATAGGTTTGAAATCGTTGACAATCTTGTCGTGGACTCCAGAGGCAAGATTGATCGTTGTGCCTTTTTGGAGAACTCCCCCAAAGCGAGACCAACAATCCCCAGTTCGATTCTCACGAAAGGGAATCATACAGTTTCACCAACAAAGGCTACGCTAAAGGGTATGTGGGAGCACATTCTAGGCGTCTCGCCTGTCAGAGACGATGACGATTTCATGGCCCTTGGCGCCACCTCACTCCAAAACGCTGCTCTTATCGCTCGTATTAAGAAGCAGCTGGGGCGCCTCATCTCCATGCATGATTTGTACTGCCACTCACTCTTTTCAAGTTTGCTTCATTTCCTCGAAAGTGATGCACAATCCATCACTGCACCTAATGATGCGGATAAGTGGATCAAGGACGTCGACAGGGTGGATGACGTCGAGGAGACACTAAACTGGGAAGACCAAGACGAAGGCAAAATCTTCTTGACTGGTGTGACTGGCTTCGTGGGTGCTTTTCTGCTCGACGAGCTTCTGCGTCACCCAAATGTCAAACAAGTTGCTTGCCTAGTTCGTGGTCAAACAGTAGCTGAAGCTGCTCGTCGCATTCAAGCCAACATGCAAAAATACAATCTGTGGCCCGATGACTTCGCTTTGACTACCAAGATCATGGTACTCTCAGGGGATATCACGAGTCAAGATCTCGGTCTTGGATCAACCAAGTTTGAGTGGCTCGCCAATTGGTCCAGCGCCATCTTTCATCTCGCTGCCAAGATCAATTTCTGTGACTCATATCATGAACACTACAATACCAACATCCTTGGAACTCGCAACATGCTACGTCTTGCTGCGCGAGGGCGACGGAAGACATTTCACTACGTGTCTAGCATCGATACATGGGGTCAGACAGGATACTTTCTGGGAACCAAGAGAGTCTTGGAAGATGAGCCTCTAGGTCCCCATATTCAAGGCGTGAGGTACGATGTCGGCTACTCTCAGAGCCAGTGGACGGCTGAGGGAATGGTACGACGCATGAGAGATCGCGGCTTCATCATTGGCCATTCTGTCACGGGAGCGAGCAATCCCAATGACCTTGTTTCACGACTCATTTCCAGCTGCATCAAACTTGGCGCATGGCTCAAGCTCGATCTTGATCCGGCGTATGTTACAGTTGACTATGTTGTCAAGGCTATGTTACATATTTCACGTTCAACAAAAAACATCGGGAAGTCATATTGCCTCCTGGCGCCACAGTTTGAAGAGTCGGTATCTGTCAACCAGACTTGCTCTCTCATCTGCCAAGCTGGCTACAGAGTGGAGCTTACAAACTATCCTGACTGGATTGCGCAATTGTCGGAAAAGATACTTCCCGATGATCCTCTTGCACCTGTCATGCCGCTGCTAGAAGAGAAGGTCTTGGGCAACTTTACGAGACTTGAGGTGAGCCAGCACTCTCCGATCTACGATTCGAGAAATGCTATCAAGGCTCTTGCAGGTAGCGGTATTCAATATGTTGTACTAAGTCCGGATATAATTAAGCGATATATTGCGTTCTGGAATAAGAAGGGGTTCTACTCTATTTAAGTTAGCATATATAACTTAACAACTTTATCTAACTATTACTTGGGCTATCTACTCAACCTTAGAACACAGGTTATACGAGGCAACCCTGCACCCTTAATAAAGGAACGCAAGCACAGCATTAAATGGAGTATGTCATGATTTCAATTAGTGCATCACCGTTTGTGGCAAAGACTTCGAGGGTGAAAATACAACAACAGGGCCTGAATCCCGCCAAGACATTAGAGAATACAACGTTAATGCTTTTAGTTCTTGTCGAACTCGCCTTCCTGGGGGTTTTCGCGGCTAAAGAGATTAGCAAAGCCGATGGCCTGATGCCAAACAACCTCCCGCGCTTATGACTACATTAAACTAACGCGTATAGTAGTTTTAATACCCTGTACATGTCCAACTTCGACGGTGGTCGCGGGCCCCAATCAGTTCTTCACCGATGATGATAGTGGCCTTATTAAAGTAATTGCTAATACAGTCACATATTGAAGCCTATGCCTAGCATTCTGTCCCTGAACTAACCTTGATTTCCACCGTTTGGGCATTTTATACTACTCTTCTCTAGAGCTTGTTGATCTCGGATGATTTCCTTAATATTAGCCCAGCTGCCTTCAATCAACCAACAAGCTTGCAAGTCCAAGTTGCGCAGGGTTTCGGAGTGTCGAGAAACCAGGGACTTTAGATCCATTACTGTGAAGGGTTGATTATGCAGACTCAAAGTCTGAAGCCGTGACCATGAAAAGTTAACTGGCAGAATAGCATCCAAAGAAACAGTTGGTCTTCTATCAAGGGGAGGATAACCAATAAACTCAACATGCATAATCTCTAGATAAGGTGCGCTCATGAATGACTGGGTGATAGAGCAGAGTGCAAGCATCTCGTGCGTCGGATTATCCTTGAGATCAGAGTCGCGGGTACCGAAATCCACAACTAGTGCTAATTTCGTGGTCTGAGCAACCAGATTCTTAACTCCTGTCTGTTGCGATGGTGATAGTTGCCAGGCTTGCATGCTGGCTGGAGGAACCAAGCGGAGACGAAGCGTCTTGGGCCTCAGGCCTTTTTCAGCAAGCTGAGAACACAACGCTCCGAGCATCTCAACAGGTGGTGTTGCAGTGTGAGTTGTCTTGAAAGAGCCACACCATCTTGACTTCCGTAAAGTAGGGCTAAAATGCTGCAGTATTACATGGTCGTATCCAGTATGGGCAAAGTCAGCAGCGTCTAGATGTTCCAAGCCTCCCCAATTTTGATGTAGTTAAGCTCCAAGGATACCAAGTTGGACAAGGAACTCAAAGCAGCGCATAAGCGGGTAATGTGGTTTTCATCTTTTCGAAGCTGCTGTTGATCGTTATATAATTCTTTATATAGATCATAAAGCTTGAGAAATAGCCTTTGGTTAGGCGTTGGTGATGCTTCGTCAACCTGGTCACTGAAAAGTTGTTCGAATTCAGGCTCTGTTCTCCAAGCAATATTTGACAGCTACCGGGATTGCGCTTGCGTGTGAGGATACTTATTCCGGTATGACCTCGAGCGTTCCATGGTCTCTACATGTCGAAGAAGTCTGGCCTTGGCTTCGAGCATAAATAGTGGCCTGTTGCAGGCTAATTCGGTTTCGTAGTAAGAGGTGCCGACGATGACCTTTTGTAATGACTTGCTGAAAATGGGGTGATAACAAATATCTTCTAAACGAGCGAATGATTTCGAGGTAAGGCAGACAGAAACTTCGGTGAGGAACAAGGGCGATGTAGCATCGTGGAGGCATCGTGAAACTAGGCGGCACTCTTTGATTCAGTCTTGGCCATTCTTGTCATTGCGCACAAAGAAAAGAATATTTCCAAGAACTTCGAAGGCAAGTGACTGAATGTTCGTTAAGGCCGACGTTTTCGATTTGGCTGCAAGAGTAAGATCAAGGTAGAGGGAGAGAAGACATGACGTCTCTTGTAAGCTGCGGGGTCGAATGATCGTCGATCATCGATACGAAGCACAAGATTCAGTGATTGGTGGTTGTAAACAGGGGCAAGAGCTTACATGCGGCCTGATGTCAGCTTTTTGGTCGCTTCTGATGGGAAAAAGTGCAGTTCCTTCAATCAGGTTTACCACACATTTGCTATAGCTTAATGTGCACTTCAATCCTGTAAATTGTTAAGTCTGTGTGACGGCATATTTCAATCTGTTTTCCTTTTTTATATAATATTGTATTCTCATTACATATTTACTAAAAGCCCCCTGCACCTTTCATCTTCATGATCATACCATAAACACCTTTAGCCAAACCCATAACAGTCCCTGGATTTCCCATGTACCCTTTTCCAGGCTTCCCATCAGCATCCCTCCAAATGCCATCTTCAGCAACTTTGCCAAACCTTTTCGTGTTTTGGTTCCTATCAATACATTCCCTCCATTTCTGACATATCTCCGCACTATCAACCATAAGATTAATCTCTTGACTGTGAAACCACGACTGAGTATCTTGATTACCACTTCCTTGAATTCCGACACTGCCATCGACGATCAGAAGTTTAATATGGCAGGATCGAGCTTTGAAGGAGTGATGTATGGGATGGTCTTGGTCCTTTCCGACGTAGTTGTATATGTGTAAGAGTTTGCGCTCAGGGCTGTCGTTTGTGAGGGGTGAGACGAGATTTTGTGCGATTTGGTCGTTTGTTCCGCCTTGCCCGGGGATCATTTCCCCTGGATCGTTGTAGCCAAAACACACATAGTATGTGACTTCTACCCCTCTCTTCAGTGCTTCTGTAAGGGCTGGAATCAACGGGGCAGCATTGAGATCTGGCGTCTGAATGAAGATGTTGTGTTTTGCATTCCTGATCAACGACAACCATGCTTCGTTCTGGGGCACATGGACGCTTTTTGAGTCGATAGCTCCGTATGGCGGTCGAGATACGAGCGCCATAGGAACTGGCTTTCCATCACCAATCGTCGAGATGTATGGAGTCATTTCGTCTCCTGCATCAATCTCAGGCCCCGTAGGCGCGATTGGATGCTCGACTGCAAGGTTGAGCTGGCGATTTGCTGCTTGAAGACGAGATTCACCCTCTTTCAGGGCGTAACATGACTGCATGCGCCTGACCTCTCCTTCTATGTCATCATCGTAGTGAGGGCGGCCTGGAAAGTGCTCCGGTAGTGGTCTCTCATAATCAGCTTGTATGGTGGTGAAGTCTCGTAGATGTGATGCTTTGTCTCCTGTCGACGTGAAATCATCGGCAGAGGAATGCAATCCGCCCTCGGTTGCAGGTGCCTGGATATATGGAAGCTCTGGGTGAAGAGCATTTTGCCAGGTTATCAGAGCAGTGTCGTATATGCTATCGACTATAGACCCTTCAACATGGACCATCATCTCCAGGTTATCGTTGTCTTCCGTGTTGTTACTCATAACAGCAGCGACTTTGCGATCCACGACACAGAATTTGGCGTGCAGAGTACCTAGAAATATTCGATGCAGGCTGACTACCTCGAGGTCGACGTTTGGAATTTCTTCAGACGAAGGTAAATCGATCGTCTTTGAGGTGTACGACTTTGGTTTGACAAACTGATGTGGGTTCATAGCGTTGCATGGTCCTGGCTTGTCATACATAATCTTAGCAACCACTCGTCTCCCTTTCTTTCCAGCTCGCTTCGAGAGTTCGATCAGAGAATCCTTAATTAGAGCTTGCGCTACTGACGGTGCCCATGAACATGTGATGAAGAAGACTTCCTTCTCGGCCCGCACGATGAGATTTGAGCAGTGGCGCATGACATCCGCAAGGGGAGCAATGACTGTGAGAGGCATAGTTCCATGAGAACCCATCAATGGAGGCGAAACGACCCCTGCCATTGGGTCTTCGTTCAGGCATTGTAGAGAGTCGGCGAATGCTTGGAGGAACAACGGACCTGGAGTCGTCGGCCCCCAACGGCCGCATTGGAGGGCTGCTTCGATGGCATCTTGGCTTTTGTCTGTGTCTTCTTTGGCTGAGATTTTGTGATGCAGTCCGTGCTCGTGATGACCGTATAGTTGCTTGATGATATTTCCTGGTGTCTGGCTCGGATCGGTTGCCAAGACTGAGCTCACTGTTTCTCTTGCTTGGCACAGGTCGTAGACGTGTTGCGAAACCATTTTCACGATTGATACTTTTTAACATGCAAACTAAATGGCAGAGCCACTCACTGGTTGTTATGGTCTCGTCAGAACTATTTATCAAGCCTAATTGCGTCATTCAATCAAGGTTGCACACTCCTCCAAGCTATACTTCCCGTTTCTTACACATCTTTGGTCTTATCCCTGATTAGTGGAGGTAATATTGCCTAGGCTTACGTACCTTTGCGCAAAATTCCTGATTTAAGTGGCTACATGGTACCTTGGAAACAAAGCTCTTGGCTATGCGACAAGCTGTAGCTTCTGCTCCGCCGCCAAGGTCTAGTTCAAAGCTAAACCCGGGATTTTGTGCCGAGACTAGTTGCGGCACGCAACTTCCGGCCGGGTTAACCGGGGATACAGCAGAGAACGGTCATGGCAGCTCTTACTGGCTGTTGGATCAGTTGAAGAAGGCACTTCTTGTATTAAATATCACACATAATTATGCCATTTCAGGTTTGACCAAACACCTACATAAAGCATCTAGGTATTAGGTACATTCATTTTGTTTCATAATTGGCAGTCCCAATCTTCGATTTGCAATCTCGCATTGCCTCTTTTTTGGTGTTCAAATCCAGGGCTATGGCGTTTAATCAATTAACTAAAGGTTCAGAAAACTCGCAAATCAAGTCAGCTCTACGGGGCTTGTACGGTTGCCTTCATTCGCCATTAGCTAAATCTAGATCGGCATAGCCTCTTCTGTCAAACTGCAGCCAACCATTACACCTCGCTTACTGTAGGTGGGCCTCTTACGTGGGCGAATTCTATCAGTTTTACTGACAGGCTTACCCGGTACCACTATCCAAATTGTTCAAAAGCAAACCTCATGCATTTCAAACAATGAAACTTAATGCTTCAGAGTCTCGAGAGCTAATTCTCCAGCTGCTGGATTATCTCTTAAGCGTTTGGGGGTCAATTCTCCATTCAATTCAGTATATCTCAAGAATATCTGCTTTCACTTCATGTCACAACATTTTGCACAATCAATCTTACTGGCTTGCCTCTCACCTGTCATCCAAGATCCGTTCATTTACAACAGCAATTCTATCATTGGCAGTAAATACCTTTTGAACTAGGCCTACATAAGAGAAGTCCATAGTGATGTATCCAAGTCCCAAAGCATAGGACCCGGATAAGGCATCGTCTGCTCCAAGACATCCAGATTGAACATATTATCAGCATCTTGGTGCGTCTGGTGGCCCTCTTGCTGATTGGCATTCAAGGAAGCTCAGAATGCCGGAATTTCTACATGTATAGACTCAACTGATTGTCCATTCGAAGATTGCACGGCGTACTGAGCCTTTCTGTATAGCTCTTGGCAAACCTTTTGGACTTGAGTGAGATAAGTATTGCCGTATGCCTCATCTAGAGTTTTGAAAATCTGCAGAACGTCACCAACCAAATACATGTCATTCCCCGTAATCTCGTTCATAGGATTCCGAAGTGTCTTGATGCAGAGAATAACAACAGCGCTCATAGGTATTGGAATGACATCCCTTTAGTTTAGTTAGTGATTATGTAGAGATGCGACTCTGATGAAACTTACCGTGAAAGCTCTTCCATGTGGCTGGTATAAGCTTAATTAACCCAATGATGCACCAGGATGCGTTGAGACAATTCTCTATGGAATCTCTCATCTCTGAAGGCAGGGCTGATATTTCGGGATGATTTGGTGACACCCAATAAGGTAGACTGTGCGCGCGGTTTACAACGATGACTGCATTGTAGTAGGAAAAGTACAAACGCATCAAGCCGTGATGCTCGTACCTCCCAGCAGAATTATGGGTGAGAGACGGTGCAAACTCACCACGCCAATTCTCCAGCTTCTGGAGTAAGCCCGCCACTGAATTTGCAATGCCATTCAGTGGCGATTTGCTTGAATGAAGATCGTGGTAAATCGCGCTCTGTATCACAGCCAGCTGCATCTGCCCTTTGAAGAGGTTCAACTCAAGCCCCTCAACAGTCTTGATGACTTCCGTTTCATCCAAAGAACCCATTGGTGGGTCAACGTAGGCAGCATTGAGGTCGTGACAAGGGGGTCTTCCAGTTCGCAGACAGAGTTCACGGTCTAGACATATCGCGATCCAAAAGACCTTCTTTCTCATGTACGCTTCGGCTGGACTTAGAGATGGATCCTGGCTATCGACGTGTATGCCTATTGAGTGTGCAAGACGGACGGCACAACCAACCAGCATGAAGCTAGGTTGCGGGTTTGGTGTTCCAATGAAGAAACATGCAATGGCTAGAAGAGCTTGGACGGAAGACAATTGTGTACTGTGCATCAGGACATCCCATGTCCCGGAAAGTGCATTTGACGCATATTCCCAGGCTACATCCTCTGCTTCTGCTGATTGAGCTGCCTCTGCCCGACGACGCTGTGCAATTGCGAGAACAGAATTGAGCGAGACCTACCAGGTTGGACTCTCAGTACATGCACCTGAGTACTGTTGTCCCAGAAGACACATGAATGCCGGTGCATCGAAACAAGGGAAGACTTGATGTTCATAAGTGAAGAATTCGCTGACAAGTGAGAATGCCTCAGTCCAAGATGGCAGAGGCTTCATGACCCGCTTCGTGAGTATTGGTTCGATAGATGGATGTGTCCATTTAGACCACGATTCTGGTGTATGATGTCCCGATTTCCGCGGAGTGGCCGTTGAGACCAGGGATATGCCCGACGGCGGGCCTGTTCACTCGTTGATTAGCCTCTTGTACGTATGAGTGATTATACAAACCTACCAAAGTAGCGCATATCTTCATTTCCGCCAACTATGGTATCCCGAGGGCTTGTATCTGCTGCCGTCAAGGTCTGAGCAGGACTCGACTCTGTGAAGCTGTTCACCGCATTCTGCTCATCATCGGCTTGAAGATGTAACTGAGGATGAGCCACTGTTTGGGTGGCTTCAGAGTTTAACAGAAAGGCCGAGGCAGCATTGGCTTCGTCAAAAGTCTCCTCCCCGACTGAAAGACCTGTCGAGTTTCGAGATGGGACTCTGGATCGGCGTTGACGTGGATCGGGCTTGTCAACATCTGCCTAGTGACATTCATTTCCACAACCCCGACAACATCCACAAACTGGCCGGGATCCGTCGCATCGGACCTTGCCTTTCCGAGGATGATCGCATTGCCTGACACGATGGTATTGGTCAATAATCATGTTCTATCCATGCTGTAGCGAATGGTGGATACCTTTGCGAGGCGACGTCGACGATCGCCGCGGTTGTTCATTTTTCGGAATTCTTCGTCTGTTACGAAGAATTCCGGTTCATGAGGGGACGGAATACCTATTTTACGACCCATGACCACTGTAAACTTTGATTATGATAGTGCTTGTTCTGTGCCTCGGCTACTTTTTATTAGTGCGCAAAACTCCGAGGCTTCCGTGTCATAGCGTACTAGAACTCCGGCTGGGTCCACAAAATTAGGCAAAGGAATACCAGTATGTAAAGCCCTCGTGACAAAGGATATAATATACCTAAGAGGAGATGAAGAAAACGAGAAAAGCCCTCTTAATTTTCACTAAAAGAGCTAATGGGGTAAGGGTCATTTGGAACCGAATATGCCGCAATACATTGCACAGCACAATATCCTAGTGACATTAAAAAAGGTGAAAGGAAATTTTGTAGGTTAGTAAGTTATTCTAGATATGGCTGCGCTGCAAGATAGAGAACTCTGGCCGCCAGTCTTCTCCTAGAAGCTCTTATACCTTGGTTCGAGACATATATGAGCGCAGCCAACCCCACTTGGCCTGCATGTCAACAAATAGGCCAAAGTTCAAATTGGCGCCCTTGTCCCCAGAGCGGCCGAGGGCGATACTGCCTAAACGCACTTCGAGGAGTCCACCATCAAGGGGAATAGGTGATGTGGTGTCGTAAGATGCTCTTATTTCCAGCTTTTCAAACTTAGAAGGAGGTGAGGTTTTGAAAGAATCTGTTGTGCTGGTCGCATTCACAAAATGGAACTTTTCTTCCAGTTCGGATTGTTGCCATAGAGCTGGGTAGTATGCTAAATACGAACGAGGCATGGCAGAGCGGAAGTCCAAGGAGCTGTGGAACCCTACATACGAGTTAGTGACTATAGTGTTCCTTCGGCTAGCCGGTTGGACTGACCTAAATAATGCTTTAGTGATATATTTCCAGTAGCCATCATAATTGCCAGAAGAGTGTCTTGCTTGGTTGACTGGCCGAAAATGCGGAGATACCCAGTACCGCTGTTTTGGTTGGTAGGGTTCACAGCTGGAACGCCAATCTTCTGAAACTCGACAAAGTCTAGATGACTTAGTTTCTCTTCTCCAAGTTGAAAACGAACTTGCTTTTCGAGAAGGGCTGGCCCGTCGCGTTGAACAATGCCTGCATTTCGTAGCCTTCTTTGTAGAAGACTGCAAGTTTAGTGGTATCTGGTGGTGGTGCACCACGAACTCTGTGAACACGAACTCTTTGTTCTTGTTAGCAACGATCGTCAGGTTCCAGACCTTACATACCTGTCTTGACCAATTTGCTCCATCTCAATATCATCCAGGTAGGCCTTCACATCACTGTTGATGTAAGCATTGCCTTGCAACTCATACACAAGCTGAGCCTTGCAGGTATCAACAGTGACCATACCACCTGTACTCTCATGCTTTGTGGCAACACAAGAGCCATCCTGTGCAATCTCGGCAATAGGAAAACCAGGATCAACAAAGTGCTTAATGTCGAAAGCGTCGAAGCCTGCAAAGTTACCGCCCGTAACATATGCTGAACACTCAATCAAGTGTCCTGCTACCAAGGCACCAGCCAGTTCACCATAGTTGGTGCTATTCCAAGACCACCAGTTGTCAAAAGGTGGGTTTGGC
>NJCR01000628.1:0-16609 GCA_002234235.1 Fusarium hostae | reverse complement strand
CCCTCGGCTCTGCGTGCCACACCAGTACCATGCGCAGGCGATCACAGGGCTGCATCGGAAGCTTGGCCGCATATGATGATGTCAGCAGCGTGTTGAAATGCTTCATATATGGTGTGTGCACCGAGATAAGCATTAGCAGACACTATTTCTCGAGGTTCCTCGCCATTTTTGGCGAGTATGTAAGTCTCAGGAGTGAGAGTAACATGATCATTCAATGAATCGAGATGAGGCAACGCGTTGTCTTTGTTTTGCGGCATGTGTTTGCCGAGCTTGGGGAGCACGGTGTTACTAGAAACATATGCTACCCTTAGATTGTGCCCCTTTTCGGCAACCTGGCAGAAGGTTAGCCCAACACATCTAGGACAAGAGTAATGGGAAAGTCTTACTAATGCTGCTACCTTCACAGCAAGACCTTCAGGATTGAGTGCTCCACCATTGATGGCTACCTTAATACGTTTCTCTGCGATGGCATCGATTGAAAGTTCAAGGCCTTTGAAAGCAGTTGCCTCGTAGCCTGGATGTTGCCCTTTCGCGTACGCCTCCGCATTATTGGCCATGTTGACCTCTGATTCTTGTAAGCAACACCACCTAATTTAATATCGAGGATTCAAGGCCCACCAGCGAGGTAGTCACTAGTGATAAAGTCAACATAGCCCAAGGTAGCCTGCTTGTACATCTCAATGGCCGGATCACCTATGAAGTTAACGATTAGTCATGTCGGCTGTGAAAGACTTCTCGTACCGTGATATCCGGAACAATTAGCCACTCGTACAGGCCTGACGCCGAATTCCCCAGCGCGCCAGTCATTGTTAGAAGTCATAATGAATTTGAGTCTATGAACTGGCTGTGACGAATTCCGATGTAGCGTATTGAGTTTAATAGCCACCAAGCCCCCCTCAAGGCTGAGGGGTTGAGTACAAGCCATCTTTATATCAGCCCGCAATGTCGGATGTTACGATTCATAAGTCTCATGTCCGAGTCAACCGACGATCAGTACTTCGGATTGGAACAAGCCAGTCACTGGATCTCTTGGGTTGCGCGGTGACATCATTGTCTTTGTGCAACAGTAGCCGTGCCCCGAAGCCCGGTATCAAAACTCCGGCGCAAGACTCCGAGAACTGAAATGGGCGCCAGAACTCCGGAAAGACCCACTAGGCGTTGTGCAGACATCATCGACATGAAGGACAAATGGAAGCGACCGTTGGTTTCTGGTAGCCGAGTGGATTATTTACAACTGTAACGGCAGTTGTCGCATTTTGAACCCCCCCCATCCACTGACTCGCAGCAACTTTGAGGCTCTTTGCAAACCTTCTCAGGTATCTCATCACGATTTCACGACACTATTGACTATAATTCCTCCACACCAGGCCTGTTTCACCATGTCAAACTACTCCATCTTTGCCGAAGCCTCTCGGATTCTTGACCAAGTTCTCCTTCGTGATCCCAAGCTTCAACTCCCGGATTCGTTCATCAAAGCCGCGTAGAAGGTCAACTTCGTCGGAGAGGATGACCAACCTTTCGTTCTCACTCCTCTCAAGATCACAGAATCTAGCGCAGCCCTGAACGCCCTCGTAGCCACAGCCGCAAATGTGGTGGCGTTGGAGCGCTATGGAATCGACTACCAAGATGTTGATATAAACACCGACATTGCAACTCTGTTCCTCGAGTCGGTGCTCCTCCCGACCATTGGTGGAAAGCATTTCATGCAGAACAAGAGGATGCTTGCCGAGCTTGTCAAGATGGACATTCATCAGATGTCCAAACCAATTAGACAATATGCAACTAATGTTTACCCTACCAAGGACGGGAGATGGTATCATTTGCACGGATCTATGAATGCTGTGCCTACAATGGAGATGCTGGGTGTTGAGGATAGTGATGTTAGCTCCAAAGAGGCGTTCGAGACCTATGCCAAAAAGGTTGCACAGTGGGATTCCCATGAGATTGAGAAGGGCGCCAATGAGAAGCACAAGCAGGCTGGTGTACTCTGCTATACACCGGATGAGTTCTTTGAAAGTGAGCATGGAAAAGTCATATCGGAAGAGCCCTTGTGGACGTCGACTCGCATCCCAGCACCGAAGAAGTCATGGACTGAAGTCAAAGACCCTCAAGATTATAATCCGCTTGCTGGTATCAGAGTCATCGACTTGTCCCGCGTTATCGCAGCTCCTGCGGTATCCAAGATCCTCAGTGTTCTTGGTGCCGATGTTATCCGCGTCTCCTGCAGCAGGTTACCTGAGTATGCGACAACAACGCCGGATCTTCAAACTGGCAAGAGAGACGTTAATATTGATATCAAGACAGAGGAGGGACGAGAAACCTTTTCTGAGCTCCTCAAAGGAGCTGATGTTCTTGTTGATGGATACCGTCCTGGCGCGCTGGCGAAGTTAGGCTTTAGCTCCAAGTCTTTGCATGAGCTGAGCCCAAGTCTGATCTATATGAGAGAGAATTGTTATGGTTTCAAGGGGCCGCTTGCTTACCGCTCTGGATGGCAGCAGATCAGCGACTGCTTGGTCGGTCTGTCGTATCTGCAGGGCAAGTTCCTTGGCCTTAATGAGGCTGTTGTTCCACTGCTCCGTAAGTTTACCCCGTTGTTCTATCACAAGCTTCTATTTCTGACCTTGCCTCAGCCAACTCTGACTACCAGACCGGATTAGTTGGGGCCGCGGCTGCCATCCAAGCATTATTAGCCCGCACTAAAGAAGACGCCACCTTTGACATCGACATCAGCCTCACGCAGTATAATATCTGGTATTATCGGCTCGGCTTGTACTCCGAGGACCAACAGAAGACTCTAAGAAGCCGGGACCTGCAGTTCAACCCTCGCCATTACGATGATATGGGTTACAGAAAATTCGTCCAGAAATGTTTAAGCACCCTGAGTACTTTTGGGACATGAGTGGCAAGGAATATGGACTGGATGAGGAATTCAAAGTGTTGGCACCTGCGTTCAAGTTTGAGAAGTCAAGCATTGGCTGGAAAGTTCCAACAGGACGAAGAGGGCGGTCGAAGGCTGAGTGGGTAGCATAGACCTGGCGTTAGAGAGTTCACTTAGACATCGTAGCCGCCCATGAAAAAAGGTACAAAGAATTGGCTGGTTTTCAGGAACATAACGCTGTCTTCATGCTCCATAGTCATGCACTTGTGACTCCATCGGAGTGGTTGTTGAGATATAAGACCCGCGGGCCCCGAGCAGCATGCCATAACTCTCATATAGTCGCCTGCCAATTTGAGATTCCAGAGCTTCTACTAATAAACAATCACGTTATTGCCAATAGGTCTCCAGTTGTTGAACAGAGCCTCGGACAAGGTCATGATAATTCATGTGGATCGCCACCTGGACCATGACGCCACTCAAGCCAACCGAGGCTCCGCGTGAAACTGTAGAGGTTAAGCTCAAAAAGGCAAAGTGACAAGAAAGGGCTCTTGAAACGACTTCCTCATGAGTACTAGACTTCAAAGACTGCGGGGTATTGGAGCGCCTCTGATTTGCTCCTCCTCGATCGAGTTAGTCGTTGAACAAAGTATATCTACCACCTTCGATCTCATGATCCTTCAGCTCAACCATCATCCAACGACCAAAGTCAAAGTTAAGATGTCTCAACTCTGGGTAAAGGTCGTCGCCAACTATGATCCCTTTGTGATCGAGTTCGTGGGTAGTTGCATCGTCCAAATCCTTTTCTGGTGGATTCCTTCAGCGCTCTTTGTTCTCCTTGATCATATCGCCCCAACCTTTGCGGCGAAACACAAGATACAGCCCCCACCAAAACAGCCCAAAGCCTCCGAGGTCTTGGACTCTGTCTTGATATCCTTGAGGAATCAGCTCATAGTCATTGGACTGCAACTATCTCTAGCCTTTCTGGCGACACAGCGAAACATGCCATCAACATTCCAGATTACAGCATCACTGCCATCTGCGAAGAGCTTTGTGAGCGAATTCGCTATCTGTTTAGTTGCTCGGGAGATTATCTTCTACTATTCCCATCGACTATTCCACATACCATACCTCTACCGTCGTATCCACAAAATCCATCACAAGTTCACAGCGCCAGTCGCCTTTGCCTCACAGTATGCCCATCCCATCGAGCATATCGTGGCCAACACAATTCCCATTGTCCTTCCGCCCATGTTGCTCAGAACTCATATCTTGACCATGTGGGCGTTTGTTGCTTGGCAGCTCATCGAGACAGCGACTGTTCATAGCGGCTTCGACTTCTTTGGAGGTGCAGCCTATCGTCATGATCGTCATCATGAGCGTTTTGATGTTCATTTTGGAGGGATGCCTTGGTTGGATTGGCTTCATAGCACTGATGAGCGAAAGAGATTGGAGAAGAAGAATGAGTGATAAGGTTTAAACATTTATGCCAGAACTATCTCGCCAAGATCTACATCTTGGAAACGAAGGATCAAGCTGTGTATTTTACCCATATCGGATATTCCTTGAGATAGCTGTGAATGAGTATTGCCAAATGCTTGGTGAGGATTGATACCATGTTCGAATTGGCTACAGAACAGATTGGCGAGACACCAATACTCATCTGCATGAAGAAAGAACCCAAGTTTGCTTTGAGATTTACTTGATTCAAGAGAGATATAGTTGTCGGGGGTCGAGAACAAGTTACGATTAGACCAAACTCGAAACCAATTCTTTAAGCCTCGCGTGATAGGCAAGGATCTTGATTTTGAGTCTGGTCCATTCTGGTGATGGTAGATAAGATTATGGAAGGCTAGGATGAATTAGGAAGAACGTTTCTTTTTGTCTTTTCATGTAACTTACCACTGGCGATGGCAAAAAGATTTAGTGTACTCATTTCCTCAAAGATTTCCCACTGAGTAGCACCGAAATCCTCCCTCATAATCATGCTGATAGATTGGGACAACGTGACTTGGCCGTTTACGACTTGCCTCTGTGCTGCAACTTCAGTGCATCTAAACCAGGTCTCAGGATCTGGGGCATTGAAGTATTCATCCGTAGCTGCGAGACTAAATTGTAACTCGTTAATTACCATACGGGGACTCATGTCGTAGAACATGACGAATGCGGAATCGAGAAGGAATATGTAGAGCAGGGTGCGGATACACTCCTCTCGTAATGCGAATGCTGCCCAATGGTCGTAGAGGCTGCGCGGAGCAATAGTATCTCCCTCACTCGTACCAGGTATCACGAAGGGAGAAAGACTGCGAGCGACATGGACAATCTCGGGAAATCGCATCCTTCGGGCTCTGAGTCTCGTTTTTGTATCACCCTCCCAATTCATAAAGAGAACGATCGCATAAGCGGCTTGCACCATGTCAAGCCGCCGTCGAACCTGCGAAGCCTGGCCGTCATCGTCTGTTTGGGGAATAATATCTTCACTGAAATCTGGGTCCTGGAAGATCCAGTTCTCGACTACCTCCAACCAGACCATGGCTTGATCACGGTGCTTCCTTTCGGGACTCAGAGATGCACCGATTAGTGAAAGACCCGCTATCAACTTGGGAGACTTGAGCACGGGGTCAAAAGTTGGTCTATGGAAGATGGGCCAGTTTGGATGCCAAATTTGAAAGAACATCGTTAAGAACAACTCAACATTTCCTGGAGAAAAGAATCGTGCACAAGACAGGTGTCGGGAGTCCGACCAGTTCATCTTAGCCACTTGAGATGTGGCTTCCCGGACGCCCACGACAATCTGTTCACATTTGCTTGCCAAGGGGTGTTGTTGTGTCAGCCTTTGTTCTGCCAATGTCCGTTGGTCCATTCTTAGCCAAGGTGATGTGACCAAGGTATCAACAGTGAACATCGTTTTGGAGGGAGACCGGGTGTCTTGTTGTAGAAAACCAGAAAGAATATGCCCTCTTATGCCGGTATTGTCGCAGTTAAATGAATTGAACAAACCGTGGGAGGAAGTATGTCTGGCCAGAAAACGGAGGGTCATACGAGGACGAATCGGCTTTGGTGTCATCAGCGACAGTGAAGGGGGATGGCACGGAGTAGACCACTCTGGTTGTGTTAGATATGTGTCAGATTGTGACATGAAACTTGCGTTGTCATCGGATTTACAACCTAGCGAAGGTCGTAGAAGTTGGAAAGGAAAAGATGAGGTGGCCAGAGTCGAGTCCGAAGTCCACTCATGTTCCGACAGGAATGTTCGATTCTGCATTCCCAAATCTCGGAATGATAGCTCCACGTGATTTTGGAGGATTTGGCCTTTTCTGAGCTTCAGAGGAGTAACGAAGTCATCCTTCTTCAGTGCTGTTTGACCATAATTACAATCTTGGTTCTGATCGACGCAGGCTTTGCAGGGTTGTGAGCCGCTGCATTTCCTTTTTAACTTTGCACATCTTTCACAAGCGTTCTGTCGTCTCCCTCGCTTCTTTTGGTCTAGAATTGGGGGCGGTAAGCCTGATTTGAGGCGTCCATCACAGGTTCTCCAATGACGAAGGAGTGCGTCCCTGATGACTATTGCTCAGCAATTAAAACTTGATAAGGAACAGTAAAGCATAGACTGACCGACGATTGAAACTACGAATGCAGTATTGGCATTGATAAGCCCTTTCATCTGTGTCTGGATCCTTGCTGCTTTAGTGCGCATTCTATACAACGATGAGTCGTAACAAACTTACGCGACAGGTAATGTCGATTCAGGTGGTCTTGACGCAACATTGTTAGTAAGCGTTGCATCCAGTCAAGGGTATAGGTCTCAAATGGCATACCAGACTTTGTGAACTCAGAAAAGCAGATAGGACAGCAATGCTGCGGCTGCTTATCCGCCATGATGTTGACCGAGGTCATAAGGTTGGGCGAGCGAACTTGGGCGGCAGTTCAACTTAGAGCGAACGAGCGATGCAACCTAGCGAATGCTAGGGTTGTCATGGGTCAAGAAATCCAGTCAATAGCAGAGATGAGCCTGAATAGACCAGGAAGACTTATTCATTCTTCCGTGCAAGAAAAAGCATGCTTCGTGATGACGAGCACGTGGAGTCGGGAAATCTGCCACCCCCGCAACAGAGATCGGCATCCCCCCTCATCCCCATGATCTAGTCTAGATCCAGATGTACAAAACCCCGCAAAAGTACAGCCATTCCGTTTCTAGATAATGATATTTCGGCATTTGGTCGCGGCATCCGCGATTCGGATTAAACATATCTCACTTGTCATTACTGGTATGCCTTCCACTTGAAACTTCAGACACTCAGCATTCTCGTCATCCAACCCAGGCTCGTGACCAATTCTCTCCAACCATATTCAGCCCCGATATACCTAAAGTAGCTCTCTTTCAGAAGTACCGAACTCATGGGAGACACAATAGTTGATGAGGCTTACCACCGGGTAGCTACCGTGGTTGTAAGTTATCGTGAGGTCAATCATCTCTGCTTTGCCAGTCGCTGACATGCTATGAAGCGCTTGGATAAAGGCATTCAGTTCAAGATCAACTCAGTTCCCATCCCCAAGCTCCAGCCATGGGAAGTGCTCGTCAAACTATCTGCAACTGGTGTTTGCGGCACTGATATGGCTCTTGCAGGTGGTTACCTCGGTCCATGCCGTGAGGTTCTTGGCCACGAGGGCGTTGGCCGCGTTGTACAAGTTGGCTCTGGAGTAGATCCCGGTTCTGTCAAGATTGGCGATCGAGTTGGCATTGCTTGGGTAAGAGACGTCTGTGGTCAATGCAATTGTTGCCGTGAGCCCGGCGGTGAAGTTCGTTGTTTAGAGCAGCAGAATTCAGGACGAAAATGGGATGGAACGTTTGCTGAACACTGCGTTATACCAAGTCGTTATATCCTCACAATTCCGGACTCGGATGAACTCCCAGATGAACTAGTAGCCCCGACATTGTGCGGCGGCGTTACTGCGTACAAAGCACTCAAGGCTTGTGGAGCGACACCGGGAGAATGGGTTGCTATAGTCGGAGCTGGTGGTGGTGTTGGGGGTTTGGGGATTCAGTATGCGAAAGCCATGGGATTCCGTGTTGCTGCTGTTGATATTGGACCTGCAAGGGAGTCATGTATCAAGATGGGAGCTGATGCATACTTTGATGGAGCATCGTCTGATACACCAGCGGAACTGAGGAAGCTTACTCCCAACGAAGCTGGGCCTAAGGCCGTTATTGTCACCGCAGGCTCAGGTCGAGCTTACCAAAACGCTATTGATCTAGTTGCAGTATTTGGCACTCTGGTCTGCGTTGGTATTCCTCCGCCAGATCAAGCCATGAACCTGCATCCACTTACTCTTATTGACCGTGGCATCAACCTGTTGGGGACATTGGTGGGAACAAGAACGGAAACACTGGAAGCTCTCGAGTTCGTACGGAGAGGCGTGGTGAAGCCCAAAGTGGAATCAGTAAACTTCGATCAGCTGGACGATTTGGTCAATCGGTTCTCCAAGGTATGTCATCAATATCGTCGTAGTAATTCTCGATTGACTAATCTTGCTAGACATCGGGAAAATTGGTCATTCAATTTACATCATAGCGTTCTGTTGTTGGCTCTTATACAGTTCCGCTGTGGCCATACAATAGGAGTACAAGTATTACTAGAGGATATGGTAGAAAGGGCAATATGAGTCAATTCCATCTGAACATAAGATTTCAATGTATTCTTTACAGTATGTACGCTATGTTAATAGACGTGAACCTTCCGTAATGATCTGATATTGCCCTGATCAAGGAATGGCAACTGAAGGTCAACCACCCTTAAAATATCACTGGATCAGCCAAGGAAAATTCAACACGTTACGCGCATTATTTTTTTTGTAGATAGAATGCATTTTCAGTCGATCTTTGCCTGTTCATAACAAAAGACTCATCAAGTTCCGGCTCCAAGACGCATGCTCATGCACATCTCGGGCAATTCCCCACCTCCACCTCGAGTTTATGTAACCCAACTCTGGCTGAGCGGGAAACCCCTCACCACTGGCCAGCCAAGCACCAAGGCTCACCGATGCCGACTGTGCTGCTGGTTAATGTTGGAACGTCTATTTAAGCCCAGCCTGAGTATCACTTGCCTTTACTTACTCTTGAGCTTGTCCATCATTCTTATAATATATCATCACCACCAAGATGGCTACTGCTAACCCCCTTGTTTTGCCTCCTGGCATTAAACCATCTGTTTTCCATCAATTCATATCAGAGGCCATTGAAATCACAACTGCTCAGAATGTTGTCGTCATCTCCAAGCCTGAGCAGCTGGACAAGCAGGACTATCGCGACCCCAGCAAGATGCACGATATGTTCGACATAACCTCCAAACAGCATTTTGTTTCCTCAGCTGTCATCACTCCCCGCGATGTGGCCGAGGTTCAAGCGATCGTCAGGTTGTGTAACAAGTTTGAGATTCCCCTTTGGCCATTCTCCATTGGCCGAAATGTCGGATATGGCGGTGCTGCTCCCCGTGTACCAGGGTCAATTGGTCTCGATCTTGGTAAACATATGAACAAGATCTTGAAGGTTGATGTTGATGGTGCATATGCTCTGGTCGAACCTGGAGTTACATATACAGATCTTCACCAGTACTTGGTGGACAATAACCTTCGCGACAAACTATGGATTGATGTCCCTGATCTCGGCGGCGGATCAGTACTTGGAAATACTACAGAGAGAGGAGTAGGCTACACTCCGTATGGTGAGTCATATTTCCCATGATGCCAACTCATGGTCACAGTATTGACGGCCCCTAGGTGATCACTTTATGATGCACTGCGGTATGGAAGGTAAGAACCCTGACACAGCTATCCCAATGTAAGGGTGTTTTATCACTGACTCTTCAAAGTTGTACTTCCCGACGGTACACTAGTCCGCACGGGAATGGGTGCTCTTCCAAACCCAGATGCCGATCCAAACGCTCCGCCACACGAGCAAGAACCAAACTCAGCGTGGCAGCTGTTCAATTATGGTTTCGGTCCCTATAACGACGGCATCTTCACTCAATCGTCTCTCGGTATTGTTGTCAAGATGGGTATTTGGCTCATGGTGAACCCTGGAGGATATCAGTCATACTTAATCACTATCCCCAAAGACGAAGATCTTCACCAGGCCATTGAGATCATTCGACCACTTCGGACATCGATGGTGCTGCAGAATGTTCCGACTGTTAGACATGTACTTTTGGATGCAGCTGTTATGGTATGAAACCGACTTGCTCATTATGCGCCGAGTTAACAATAGCCATAGGGATCTCGTGATAAGTATACATCTTCAAAAAAGCCCCTCAACGACAAGGAGCTCGATGAGATTGCCAAGAAACTCAACCTAGGACGCTGGAACTTCTACGGAGCGCTTTATGGTCCTGAGCCAATCCGGAAGGTCATGTGGGAAGTTGTCAAGGGTGCTTTCTCTGCCATACCCGGGGCCAAGTTTTACTTCCCAGAGGATATGCCTGACAATCTTGTCTTGCAAACTCGAGATCTTACCTTGCAGGGGATTCCTACGACGACGGAGCTAGAATGGGTGTAAGTTTTGTATCTCATTTGATCACCCTTTCAAGATACTAATGGAATTTCAACAGTAACTGGCTGCCCAATGGGGCTCACCTGTTCTTCTCCCCCATCGCCAAAGTCACAGGTGACGACGCGGTCGCTCAATATGCCCTGACCCGCAAGCGCTGCGAAGAAGCCGGTTTTGACTTCATTGGAACCTTTGTCGTCGGAATGAGGGAGATGCATCACATCGTGTGTCTTGTCTTTGACCGTCTTGATCCAGAGTCTTGCCGTCGAGCGCACGCCCTCATTAGTCAGTTGATCGACGACGCTGCGAAGAAGGGCTGGGGAGAGTATCGCACTCATTTGGCACTGATGGATCAGATTGCTCAGACTTACAACTTCAATAATAATGCGCAGATGCATCTTAATACTACGATCAAGAATGCACTGGATCCGAAGGGAATTCTGGCGCCTGGTAAGAATGGTATATGGCCCAAGGGTTATAACGCAAAGGACTTTGCTGTTCACCCGCAGTGTTCTACAAAACTGTAGCTTAGCATTTCATTTATGTCCGACTATTATTTCACAAAAGCCTCATATTAAAAGCCAGGAATCGCCTGGGATTATGAGCTAGTGTTTTTGTTTTCCCTTCGCTACCCAGTCAAACCCTAACCAACGTGCTCGATCCTCCGCGTCCCCGTCAACAACTTTCAGGCCCAGCAGATCAATCATTCTCATGACACTTTGCTGCACCATGTCATCAATCGAACTCGGCCTCGTATAAAATGCCATCACTGGCGGAAATACCACGGCGCCAGCCTTGGTCACCTCAAGCATGTTCTCCAGGTAAATGCTCGTCAACGGCGTTTCTCTAGCCACTAGAACAAGCCTTCTTCTCTCCTTCAGCGTTACACTTGCCGCTCGTACAACGAGATCGTTATCATAGCCCATGCGTATGCCTGCCAGTGTTTTCATACTGCATGGAACTACAATCATACCATCTGTGCGAAATGAACCAGACGATAATGAGGCTGAAACGTCCAACGATGAGTATGAAACTGAAGCAAGAGATTCGAGGTATGAAGTTGTGTTTTTTTGGAGCTTCAAGTTCGTATTTGAGCGTTGCCCCTCCCCATTTGGACATGATGAGATGCGTCTCAACCTCGAATTCCCGGAGGCGTTTGAGCAAAGCAACTGCCAAGGGTGGGCCAGTTGCCCCTGTAACAGCAACGACGATACGTTTCGGACGTCCATTAGGGTTTTGTGAGGTAGACTGGTAGCGTCTTTGAACTGACTGATAAGGAACCACTGGGAGCTTCGAGAAACAAGATCCCCTGAGCAGTCGTAAGGGGCGAACAAGACTGTGCATCTTGCAGTATAGCGTTGGGTTGACTGTAGCTCTTGAGTAGCTGTTCGATGCAATCAAGAGTCTAGTAGTTAGTTTGAGGTTGGCGTATAGCAGCGTGTATGAACTTGTATTTTTCGCAATTCCGATACGAGTGATACAGTCAATCAGCGTAAGGAGAACAGTACAACAAAGCATTATATGAGTGTTGGTCAGCCTTTACAAAACATGCCATTCAGGGTCTTGACAATCATTTTCTTGGAGCCTGCAAGAGTGTAAGCACTATGCGATGTAATGGGGATGCCGATCTTGCATCATTCCAAGATTTACGATAACGCCACATCTAACGGTCCTCCCTTCATACGAATTTCGCATAATACTCTCCTCTATGGCATGATAATCTCGGGTGATCGGTACGAATTCACGAATTAAATAAGGCTGATAACAGTGTGGCTTGCTGCAGAATGACAAAGCGCTACGGTAGTGCTTAATAACGTGCTTGATAAAGCTGACTACAACGCATTTCCAGATATGGATGAGGTGGCCGACGACGCTTCACCCGCTTAAATCCCCTGCATGCCAACAAATTGGAGGAGTTGAAAAGTAAATAACCTACTTGAATGAGAGACACTAAATATTCGATAAGAATTATGCAACGACTTTGACATGCTTTGACAACCAGGCTTCTGGCGAGCCGTTCATCGCGTCGGTATCTTTCAGGGGGCAGCACTTCTTCAGCGCACCTTGACTTTCGGGCCTTTGTGAACACCTTGCGAGAGGACAATGACTTGGCCGATATTACTGCTGAAGTCGATCCCAAGCTCGAAGTGGCGGCTGCCATTCGTCTGGCTTATGAACAGCGAACGAAAGCTCCATTGTTTCATAATGTGAAGGGGGCAAAAGATGGTCTATTTCGCATTCTTGGCGCACCAGCAGGTCTCTCGAGTGACCCAGAGTTGCCGTATCGACGTCTAACACAGCACCTTGCACTTCCGAAGGAAGCTGGTGTGAAAGATGTTATCGATAGAATGCTTTCGGCAAAGGGAGAAAAGCCTCTCCCCCCAGTTCATGTCTCCACAGGACCATGCAAGGAAAATATTATCATGGGCGACGAAGTTGATCTCACCAAATTGCCTGCTCCTCTTCTGAACAAGGCCGATGGTGGGGACTACATTCAGACACTGGGTATCAATATCATACCCCATCCAGCAGAGCCATGGACTAATTGGTCTATCGCACGGGCGATGGTTTATGATAAGACGCGCATGGTCGGTCTCATCATGAAACCACAGCATATTGCTAGAATCTTTGAAGAATGGAGACAGACTGGCAAAGATGTACCCTACGCCATTGCCCTGGGTGCACCACCGATTGCTACTATGGCAGCTAGTATGCCCCTACCAGCTGGTGTCTCAGAGTCTGCATACGTCGGCGCACTCTGCGATTCGCCATTGGAGCTCGTCAAGTGTGAAACCAACGATATATACGTCCCAACAAATAGCGAGATCGTCCTAGAAGGCACCATTTCTATCACAGATACTGCCAAAGAGGCCCATTCGGCGAAATGCATGGCTATAGCTTTCTCGATGAAAATTCCCAACAGCCTCTGTATACTGTCAAAGCCATCACTCATCGCAACAACCCAATCCTACCAGTTTGCGTACCTGGACGTGCAAACTTCGGTCCAGATGAGACGCATACCATGATTGGAACTCTTGCCTCCGCAGAGATTCGGCACTTGCTTCAAAAACACGGTTTGCCGGTGGCCCAAGTCTTTGCCCTGTTCGAGACACAGGTAATTTGGGCAGCTGTACAAGTTGACCGAAAGAAGCTAGCCAGAACGAACACGAACGCCAAAGACTTATGTACCAGAATCGGAGACCTTGTGTTCCGCAACAAGTGCGGTATGCAGATCCACCGTCTGCTAGTGGTTGGAGAGGATATCAGCCCCTTCGATATGAACGACGTGACCTGGGCTTTTGCAACGAGATGCAGGCTACATAAAACACTAACTCTTTTACAAACTTTTCATTTAATAGTCCGAGCATCGTGCTTGAACTTGCATCTATTCACAAATAAGTAAAAGCAGGTAGTCAGTATCAAGACCTACATAGGCCAATTATAGACGGTGTGGGTTATTATCTCTCAGAAATTACTTGGCATGAGCTGCGCTTCTTCGGACAAGAGCTTTGCTCCAGACCCATACCGGAATTACCAGAATATATCCAAGCCAGAGAAGAGCACCCATAATTGCGAATTGCTTCAATGTCCCCATCGCTCTCATCCAAGTAAGAGAGGCATAAGATACGCCGAAGCCCAAGCAATTCTTCATTACATTTACCAGGACACCAATATCCCCTGCTCTCGAAGGCATAGTGCTGACAGAATAAGTAAGAAGAACATTTGCCGAGCCTGTCAAACCAAAGGCAAGTAGACACCATCCGACGCAAACAACGATCCAGTGATCAGGGTGTTGTAATCCGTGCCCGAGGACAAGACAACCAGTAGGGCTGGTGAGAGCTCCGATAAGCATTATCGGTAGTCTACTTCTGGGATTAGGCTCCCGAGCACCTCCTCTTGCAGAGCGAATGAAAAGAAGGTCTGCGAAGTAACCACCGATAGGAAGGCCAACAAGAAGACCGAGAAGAGAGGAGACGTTGAGTAGACCAATCGAACGCGAATTCCACAATAGGGGAGTAGTAGCATAAGTAATGGCGATGATGATGGAGATTATGACAGTCCAGCCGATTGTTATGCCAAAGACGTAAACAGTGACGAGAACCTGAGGGGCCCTAAGCAGCTGCAGCGGCCGGATAAATGACTGGCCCATGCTCTTCCACCTCATGGGCATATACTCGTTGCTGAACGACCTCGACTTCCATTCATTGCCAAAGTGAGGTGAAAGAGTCTCGTCGATTGTCGTGTCTGCCTGGGATGAGATGTAGATATCCTCAATCGATGTGGACGTTAGCTTCGGCCCCGCGTTTGCCGAGCTCGTAGGCCTGGTTTGAGCCATATTCAAGTCGTTAAGATCGTGGGTTGTCTCAGGAAGCATCAAGATAGAACAAATGAGGTTTAGCCCAAGCACCATAGAGAGGATCCTGAGATACCATCTCCAGCTGCCTAAGCCAACTCCAACTGCCCCAGCGACAAGGGGACCAATTGCAGAGCCGGCAGCCAGGAAGCCAACGTAGACCACCATGGCTCTTCCGAGCTGGTGGCTGGGGAATGTCTCGGCTACGATGATGGGGCCGAGAGCTTCAACAAGACCACCAGCTAGTCCACCAATGATGCGTGAATTTCGAAGGGATGCATAGTCGGTGGCTTCTCCGGACCAGATGTTACAGGCGATAAAGATGACGAGCGAACCGAGGACTGTGAATCGTTTTCCGATAAGTAGTGATAAAGGAAGAGCAAACAGATTCTGAGAGGTTAGCGAATCAACAGAAGCATCAAGGATACGGCAGCAAGCGACGCACAGAGAGCCCAAGAGCCAGCAGAGCATACGTTAGCAAGTCAGAAGCTTGGGTCTGCGAGCAGTGCAGCTCCTGAATGATTAACCCAAAGACGGGAGAAAGACCAGAGGCCCAGGTATTTCCGAGGAGGTTGTAAAAGCTGACATTTAGTAGAACAATGATGCGCCACCAGAGTGGCCAATCCTGTGAGATAAAGATTCCATTAGCATTCGTGGCCAAAATAGTACTCTGTGACTGGAGGTGCTCATACCAGAGGAGAGATAGACATCGTCGAGTGTACGGTTCTTGGAAAGTTTAACTACTGACGGTGGCGTCAATGGCTGTCAAGGAGACTGGTTTTGGAAAAGGAGTTGATTGAGGGCTTCAAGTCTCAATCCTTTGTGTCCCTTTATGTCTTTGCTTGTCACTAGCCAGCGCCAGGAGGTGGTCCAGATCAAGCCTCATGACAGGATGTTTCGGGATGTGGCAGACCATAGGGCCTCTTCCGTCGTTGCCCCGATCCCCGGGAACGAACCAGGTCTTCCCCCAGAGTTTACCCCGCACAATCTCATCGTTACGTCCACCAAGTGACGCGTTTTACAAAGCCCCGTAAAGCTTCAAAGCATCATATGATTGCGACGCAATAGATCCCACACGGTCTAAATTGTGAGCTAGATGTTTTATTTGCAGTTGAGACCTATGGCTGAGAGCTCATAATCACCACACAGAACTTAGATCCCACATGGACTTGATCTCGATCAAGGTCCTTGTATTGTTGAAGCGAGATGCAGAGTGCCAATGGGAAGTGGCAATTGGGACCAAGCTTGAGCTGCGGGGCCAGTTCAGATCTATCTCTTTGACCGGCATAAGCCGTCCACGAGGTCACGACAGGGGCGGGGGGCCAATCAAAATGACCGTGACGACCGGTACCTCTACACACACCTAAATTAATGTGTGATAGAAGTACCAACAGTCAGCATTGTTACAAATCGCTACCTCACACACTTTGCAGCCGTACCTAGTCTGCCGACCTCGCGCATTTCCTGATATAACCTCGAGATAACCTCCTTTTTTTGCCCTTTTGGGGGGTCGAGGCTGCCCTTGCCGCAAGCCTTTATAAGCAAGGCAATAAGAAGAGCTATTTCTGCCTCTATAGACATGATTAATATCTCTTTGTAGGTGATTTTGCCGTACTTCTGTATTATCAGTATCTTCCTCCTTGCCTGTATGGTATCTCTTCCTTATGCCGCTATCGGTGCCGTACTTGTTGAAAATGGCGTTATAAATAGCCTCTTTCCAGTCTCGAAGCGTGCTATAGGGCTTCCAATAAGGCTGCCGGGTCTTCTTCTGCAAAATGAAGCTATTCGCACGTGCGACTTCAAGGAGGAAGCTCCAAAGCAACGCCCGCCACAGACC
>NJCR01000624.1:14348-28332 GCA_002234235.1 Fusarium hostae | reverse complement strand
GCTATGTTCCTCAACCCGATGTCTTAGGTCACGAGAAGCCCGAGGTATTATCAGAAGCAGCACAAAATCAAGGTATAAAGAGAGGCATGCCTTGGAACCACCGTATCATTAGATTAACTGGCTGCTAAATTCCCTTCCCTCGGCCTTAACCGCTGTATATTCTTCCACTACTGAAGCGAGAGCACAGGTGTCTCCAGCATTATGTTATAGCAATTTGCCTGGCATTGTGGTATAATGTCCAAGTTGTGAGCTAGATGAGTTATTTGCAGTTGAGACTTGTGGTTGAGAGCTGATATCAGCACAGAGAACTTAGCTCAGTTTTCTCATCGGCTTGTCCTTTTGGTTCTACATGCTATGACATGCTTGACACAGTTGACCAATGAAAATTATTAGTCATGATCGAATGAGATCTGCGAGACAGACGAGACAAACGTGGCAACAATGGCAAATGAGCTATTTCATTAAAGTTTAAAGACTCTCGGCTCTCCCCAACTTCGTCAGAATTCTTCTTTGGGTTTACACTTACGGGTCCCTTTTAGCCATCTTCATGTCCCTTTCTCTACAAAAGAACAGGAAACGACGCCGGCTATAACACGAATCCACCGAACTATTATAAGTTCAAGCATATATCCACTAGTTCCCCATTATCCGGCCGGGACTACGTTCTCTGTAAAAGTGCTCCCTAAGTAGAGTCGCGATGAAAAGTAGTGACTCTGCGCACTGGCGGCGCCGTTAGCTGGTGGCGGGGGTGTGAGTTAGATGTTGAGATGCTTAAGCTTTATGTTTGGCTGTGATCCTTACACCCTCTGTTTCTTATCTGACGTAGTCGGGTACTTATAAGGTCCGGATTTTATCCCGCATTCCATAATTCCACCGGCACTCTTGCCATTGGCATGCTGCATGTCGTGCACCTGATTTAGCTTTCTGGCATTCAGAGCGTTGGATCGACTTGTGTGGTTCTGTAATAATTTATGTATATTAAGTGGGACTGATCTGCCCCGAAACACGCATTTGGTTCCGTTCTCATTTGCGAGCCGGGAGCCCGCTGCTTTCGTCGTGGCTTACCAGTTGAGGTGGAAGCTAAATTCTGGAAGTCTTTTCTCTGTCACGTCATTACATACAGTAGGATATGTGAGAGGTGACAAGTGAAATTTGGTATTGAGCGCGAAAAAATACATCACCAATTTGGGCCATTTAACTGTCAGCTACATGCTTCATGATGAGCTCTCCCACAAAAGAGCCATCGAGTCGATAACCCCGCAGATCCCAAGACATGCAGGAGTCGATCAGGCGCGTGTAGGACCATATTATCAGATATCCTGGCAAACATCAACTACGTAGCCAGATGTTCAGGAGTGTCAGCTCCAGAATGCATCTGCTACTAGATATTCCAACTTAGGGAGGAGGGTGGAGGAAGCGGGGAGGCGAATCTGTTTCGGCGGACGCTAGGTCGAAGCCATCAAGATATCCACTAGACAACTCCTAGAGGGAATGATCCTGGAGACACAACACGTTCCCACATGGTTTGCCACTGCAGCAGAGGCGATAGCAACTGGCAAAGCTGGCGAGGACCTAACCAATTAACGTTCCTTACCACGGGTATGCTTTGGTGAAGGAATTCAGTCGAGACAGAGAAGTGGCGATGCTTGGGGTCCCAACTTAACAATCTACCTGAATCGGCAATTACACGTGCAAGTCCTAGGATTTGGTTCGCCCGTCGTGCTGCCATCCATGGATGCTCGATCCGCCGAGTGTTCTCGTCAAGATCGTGGTTATCGAAGTAGTTGCTGGAGAAATAGTCTTGGGAGTAGTGTAGACCGCGCATAGCAAATTCCTCTGGCAATGGGGTTGCGGAATACGGAATGGGAAATCCGTCTTCTCTTGTATACTCCTGGTTCGGGGAAACTAGCAAGGTGTTGAGGAAAGCAACGAGGGACTCCCAGGGAAATCGCTTCTCCAGATAGATCATTACTGTAGGATGTCGCCTCATATAGTCTATAAAGACCAAGATTACATGCAAGAAAGGCAAAGTATTGGTATCTCCCTTGCGACTCAAGACGATCTGAATCGTCTCAACGGCAAAAGTAAGGGCTAGGTCGAACTTCTCGCGCGGGATGACGTCGGAAATGTTGATGTTGTCTCTAATTTTATCGGTGTTTTCGATTTTCTCAGACATGGCCTGCATAAGAACGTTATGTTCTGTACCGTAGCCCAGAAGAGAGCAACACAGGATGTTAGCGATCTGGCATCTGTATTGGTTAGTTTTGAGCCGGGCATCTTCAAGCGGCTGGACTTACCCTGGTTCCAGCCATTCCCCTTTCATCTCAGCAATGTTACTGTCCAGCTGGTTATTGAAGTGACGCGCGAGCTCTAGGAATTCTATCCGGGAGCTCTCAGAAATTCGAACACCATATTCAGACTGTGTGGAAAAAAGGATTTTGTGAGCGCGGATAAAAGTATCGTCGGGGCTGTTACTTAGAGCAGAATTGAAGACATTCGTGAGACTTTCTCGTGCGCTTGAAAAAGGAATGGGAACACAGAGGGACTTGGTGTAGTAGTACAGCTGCCGCAGAGGATTGGGACGGGCCAAGATGGCGAGATGGTGATAGAGTCTACCCGTGGTCGGGGATCTATCCGATGCTTTGCAGTACCAGTGACGACTCACGCCAGTCCAGAGCTCACGATCTATGGTGTCATCGTCCTCGATGGCCATGCGGTATCTAGCAAGGTCTCCGAGACACTCAATCCACGTATCCTCCAAAGCAGGCACAGTTTCGTATAACAAGGCCATCATACTATAGGCCAAGTACAGAAAGGTGAGCATGTGCTCTAGCGAGGCAGGCAGACGATGTCGAAGAAGCTCAAGAAACGAGTGGATGCTGTGTCGCCACATGCGAGCAGGCATCGCATACTTGGACGCCAATCTTCGCAAAGCAGGACTGGCAGAAGGGTGTTGACTTGCTAGAAAGAAGTCATGATGCTCATGGAGGAGTTGTCGATGAAGTGCAATCAAAGCCTGCCATTGCTCGTTGTTGAGCTTTGAATTGGCATCAGTGTTGGATGATTGGGCATTGTCAACTTCGATACACTTTGTCTCAAGCGTGACCAGTCCTGCATAGATACCTTTGACCTCTGCGACAAGCTGATCTTCCGAGATAGGTCTCGTCTCTAGCTGACGCATCATTTCGTCGCGTGGCTGGTCATTGCTCTTTTCTGATATAGTTTCTTGGGGCGTTTCTGCGGAGGAATTGCCTGATGTTGTGGTACATGATGGCAATTGTGCCTCAGGGTCGGCAGGATCTCTATTGCAAGCCTTATCCCCAAAGGTGTCTTCGAGCTTAGCCGGTTCGGCGTTCGAGGAACTACGATAAGGAACAGTTAGTCAGTATCATCATCGATACTTGTAGTCTTTCATTCTCCCACCGTTTGCCGTGTCCATGACGTTTCAAAAGACGCCAAACCATAACTGCCATGAGCAATACTACATGAGCGCTGAATAAGAAGGCTGGTAAAAGTGGGGGAGAAAAGAGAGGTAATAGAGGAGCAAGAAAGGCTTCCACAGAGCTCCTGGCATGGTCCATTGCATCGATGATGACCAAGAAAAATGTACCGTGAAGAGAGGTTGATTAGAGCCAGGACTAAAGCATGAGGAAGGAGGAAAAGGGGAAATGAGTCGAGGGGAATGCTCAAAGCCTTTCAGTATTAATAAAGGGGCTCAGTCGCTATGGCTGCCTTGTCTGCCTTGTCTGCCTTGTTTGCCTTGTTTGCCTCGTAGACCGCCAAGTAGTCATGATCAAAACACCTATTTTCTGCTTCAAAAGCCTTGCAAGTTCGTCAAATTTGGTGCCCGAAGCGATGTGTGATTATACTATCAGCAGATATTTGGTGCTCTTTTCACCTCCCTCATCTTTGTCGCTTCTCGTGTCATCTACAGCATGCAAGCGAGCTGCTTACCCGGGACCCCGACGAACACGGCAAAAAGGGCGTCATCCCGCTGGCCCCCTTCTCAGTATTTACTGTCAAGCCGTTCACTTACATTAGATGTTAAGCAGAACTACAGTGGTATTTCTTATTGTCAAGATATCTGTAAATCACGGAATCTCAAATCGCTTTGGTGATCACGGGGACTGACAATTGTCGATCTTAAAGTCTCAAAATCCCAGAGCTATTTTCCTCAATCCGATGTCTTAGGTCACCAGGGGCCCAAGCTGTTATCAGAATCAGCACAAAGTGAAGGTGTAAAGGTAGGCATTCCTCGAAACCACAGTATCATTAGATTAGCTGGCTGCTAGATTCCCTCCCCTCATTCACGGCCGCTGTATATTCTTCTGCTACCAAAGGGACGGCTCAGCTATCTCCAGCTTCATGCTGTAGCAATCGATCAGGCGTTGTGGTATAATGTCTGAGTTGTGAGCAACATGTGTTAGTTGCAAGAGCTCATATCACCACAGAGAACTTAGCTCAGTTATCTCCCTGGTATTAGACTGTTTCCGTTAGTCGGCAGGGATTAAGCCGATATCCGTTAATTGCGTTTATCGGGTGGAACGCTAGCAATGCCTACCCTAAAGTTTAAATAAAAAGCCGTACTAACTTACAACAGGTTACCTTTTAGTTCTTTATATTTTTTTCTGGCGGAACGGCTTGTCATGTTGGTTCTAATTACTTTGATGCGCTTGACATACTTTGCCAATGGAAATCCTTATTCATGATTGAACGCGTTCTGCGAGGCAAACGAGGCAAATGAGCCACCCTAATGTCGTTGCAATGCTCTGGGCTCTCTCCTCGACTCAACTTCCTCCTCACCCACGCTTTAGTCCTTGCTCTGATCAAACTCTCTTCATGTTCCTTTCTCTTGGTCATTATCGATGCAATGGACCATAGCATGACATCCTCTTTGTACTTCTCCCAAGACTGTTTCTCTAGCGACTACCTTGACAACCACGATCTTGACAAGAACACTTGGTGGTTCGGGTATCCGTGGACGGCAGCACGGCGTGTGAACCGCATCCTACAACTTGCACATGTAATTACAATTCTGCTAGTTTTACAATAGGACCCAAAGCATCACCACTTCTCTGTCTCGACTGATCTCCTTCACCGAAGCATCCCCGTGGTAAGGAACGTTGATTGGTTAGGCCCTCGTCAGTATTGTCAGTTGTTATCGCCTCTGGTGAGTAGTAAAGCAGGTGGGAAGGCGTTATGTTGCCAGAATTATTTCCTCTGGGATTTGTTTAGTGATATCTTGGTGGCCTCAACCCAGTCATCCACCGAAACAGTTTCGCCCCTCACTATGCTGGATTGGCTGGTAGTAGATGCATTCTGTCGCTAAAGTTCCTGAGTATATGGCTGAGTGGCTGTTGTCTGTCAGGATAGCTGGCAATATGCGCCTGGTCGGCTTCTGCTTTTGTTGGGATCGGCTGGGCTTTCGATTGGGTGGCTCTTCTGTGGGAAAGCTCATGATGAAGCATATAGATGATAGTTGAATGACCCGAATTGGTGATTGGTTTCTTACGCTGCGTTCAATGCGAGATTTCACCCATCGCCTCTCACCTATCCTCCTGTATTTAATGGCCTGATGGAGGGAGCTCTTCCATAATCTAGCCTCCACTTCAGCTGACAGGCCACGACTAAGACGGCGAACTGCTGGCTCGCCAAAGAGAATAGCACTAATGTGTGTTTCGGGCAGGTTAATCCCATATGCGCTGAAATACCTATACGTGATGATGCCGGTATCAACCTCTCCGATGAAGATGAAGCGCCAGTGGCTTGCCTATTGTAAAGTAAAGACATCTACTAGCAGTGTAGATATATCTAGAAGCTGTTCCTTCAAGAGGCTGCGATATGGAGTCAAAGCATTGGATGAGAGATGTCCGCAAGCATGCTTCTATTCTTCGGTTGGCGGTTCATGAAGTTCTGAATAGTTGTGACTTGTTGAACTTGATCGTCAGTCATTGCATAGCCATCAGACCATCGACGGCCCGAGAGCTGTCCCATACGGTAAAGAATATGAACTTGATCCACTAATCCTATTCTAGACGAAGAAACAGCTACTTTTGAATCAACCGTCGGCGATTTCGTTGAAGAGACGATCTTATCTAATACAAATTGGACTTGAAGCAACCGCTACAAGACACTCTCAGGCATTTAAATGCAGGAACCGTTTTGAGTAGTGTAAAGTAGACAGAAGAGAACCTCATTGTTTAAACCAACGCCTTAATGATTTGTGTAAGACCGTCCGTAATGACCCCTTACCGTCTGCGCGCCTTTGTATTACAGAGTGTCTAATTATTGATGTCAACGTATAGGCCTTAGCTCTTCAGAAATACCCCTTATATGTTAGGAAATAGAACCTGCCGCTATAGGGATGACGGATTGTTGAAGTCGCTCAAATCGTATATTCAACCCTCAAACTCAGAGCCGCGGCATCTCTTGATAAGATTTGAGATGCAGACACCTAGACCCTCTATTGGAGTCCAGCACTCTAACACATTACCGGGCAAGAACAACGTGGCTTCACAAAACGTGACGTGATCATCTCCTGTTCGACATGTCTGGTTCATGCCTGCGAGACTCAGTAACAATCGAAACCACTCGCACAGCAAGATGAGCAGATCAAACGAAGAGCTTGAAGAACACAAAATAAAGTGGTGATATACTCTTTGTTGGGAACGAGCCACTGTGCTTGCTGCTGGAATATCAGATCTAGTTTGAGGCTCAAAAGCAGGACAAAACATCTATAGTGGGTAAATGAAGAACCAGTATGTTTAGGGCAAGATTCCACTATCAAAACTATCAGCAAATGTTGCTCTCGGAGGACGGAGATTCTCGTGGCACCATCAATTGGCTGGGTTTCAAGTGCTTGAAGGACTATACTTCGAGCCATTGAAGAGACTCAGGAGACATCAGCGTCTTTGACTCCCTGCGGCTGGGCAATCCTATATCGACATTCCTACCTAGCAGGCGTCAAAGTCAACCACAAGCTCCAGTATATTGGTCACGGGAGGAGCCTATGACTTAACAGACAGAAGGTTCAAAAGCAGCCGTCACTCGAAGAACATGTCGACGTAAAGCTGCAGACAGACTAAAGACATTACCAAAAGCCGTAACGCGAGTCCCAAGCGTCATCTGTCCCCGGAATAGTATGCTATTATGTAGCTAGAGTGAAAGCAACACTCATGGCCTGCATTTGCACGCGATACCTCCAAAGGCCTCACAAATTGAATGAAGGGGGATACTGAACGGAGGTGCTACACAGTAGTGAATGGTAGGTAGTTAGTATGCGGTAGACGTCAGAACGAAACAAGTCTTCATAGAGGTATGGAGTGTCAGCGAACGATGTCGAGTTCTACGCTAGACACAGAGTTGCTATGCATTCTTTCCGTATATCGTTACATGAGTAGGGTAAGAGAATGTATAAATACACACATGGCTCCTCAAAGGTGAGTCCATGTATGGAGGACCGTCACCAACACGAACGCCTTGACTTGGTCGGTTTCCCCTGCGAACCATCCAGTTCGATCCCAGTCCTATTGCAAGCCTTAAGACATCCGTTCCGCGGAGAAGCTATATCTAATATCTTCAATCACCTCGATATTGTATGGTGAGAGTCGAGGTTACCATAACGATGTCCAATGGGCTCTCGGGAGGTGTAGTGTTGTAAAGCCAATCTCGTAATTGGTGGTTGGCACTCAGCATCTCCCGGCAGCGGACATCCCTACACGGAATCGGTGCTGGAGATTTGCCTCTGGTTACGAAAGCACAGTCGATATGAATGTAGCTATTGGCTCAAGAGTATTTCCTTCCTCAGGTATTCAGATTTCCAGCGTCTCCTCCGTCTTCGCAGATGACAGACAGATAGACCTTGTCGTCGTACTGCTTTGTCTTCAGAAGCATCTTTGTCGCCAGCCCTTCCACCGCCTGCGCTGGACTGAGCGTTGCCAAAATCGGCGGCTCCCTTCAACCCCATACCGCCCTCTAGAAGCTCGCCGCCTTCCATGATGATGCGCAGCTCGAGGCTCTCGTCCTTGGAGTTCACTCGCCTGCGGAGTCGTAGGCTGGGCGGGGGTGGATGGGGAGAGGGTCTTCTTCCTCGATATGGGTACGAGGAGGTCCTCCGCTGACGGACGGAACTTCTTTGCTTCTCATTAGTGTCTTCAGTAGAGTCATTCGACTTGGGACTCAGGTGAGGTGATCCAGTCGAGACAGAAATGGCCGCATCGTCATGATCTTTGTGCTGCTCATCAATGACCGCTGTCTCATCCTTGTCGACTGACATCTTGATTTCTTCAGCCTTCCTACTCAAAGTCTCATCATCAGCCCTCTTGAGCCTTCTCCTCAGCTTCAGCAGCCGTATCAGCCTCAACCTTAGCAAGTCTCTCCTTCTTCATCTGCCCGCGCTCAGCCTGATTTTGGCGTTAAACTCCTCGTCGAGACGAGTCTGTTCAGCCTCCCAATAAGCGCGACGACGCTTTCTCTTCTCTAGATTCTTCTTGCTCTGCTGCTTGGTCACGCCGCGGTTGGTGGAGCGCTACTTCTGTCGACATGCAGAAGCCCTTTGCTGATCCTTCTTCTGTCGCAGCTTGGCCACCTTGTCCATGTGATCCCAGGCCTTGCTATGGGCAAGATCGTAGGCGTAGCCAACCTGAGCGAGCTTCTCGTTCTCCATCCTGTCTGCCGCCTGACGCTTGGCGCCCGCCTCAACAGATTGATGATCGATGTATCGCTGGGCGGCGATCTTAAGCCAGATAACATAGTTACGGGCTTGCAGAGCAGGCAACTCCACAGAAACAGAACGATGCAAGAGATAGTTGCTATGAGATCGGACAATGTAATCCTCCGCGTTTGGACTGCCCTCGTAGTGAAGTTGGAAATGAAGACGGAATGATTGCTGCGCTTCAAGACCCTTGGAGTACCTCTCATCAAGTTGGGGAAGAGCCAAGATGAGAGGAGAATCCTGCATCAACTTAATGTAGAACTTCTCATGATATGCTTCCAAGGGACAACAACATCAATCCAGCGCTGGCAGCTCCACCAGTCATGATCGCGGAAAAGTCAGGTACAGTCGAGGTGAGAGTATTTCTGAACGAGATCCTCGTAAGAAATCCAGAAAACAGAGTCACTGCCAAACTTGTGGTCTATTTCCTCCGGCAACTCAGCAGTCCATTCCTTGGACCCATCACTCCAAGTGCCCTCCCAGATACCCTTGCGGAGGCTACCACATCGGTTACGGAGCTTGACCAGGCGCTGGCCAGATTTGAGAGTGCGCACCTCCATGATGGCATAGGCTTGTTCTTCTTCTATGATACCATTACGCTCACCGTGGCCGTGCTCAGGCAAACCAGTGGAACCGCCAATGAGGACCTCATCGTTGACTCGTGATATCTCCTTGCCCCAGAGCTCGTCGATATCGAGAATATCAGACGTCAAGAGCTCGGCAGTAACATCGCCAGGGAGATCGTCAACACCTTCACCAATAAAGCCACCAGCCAATGACGCATAGTCACCATGGGCCTTGGCATAGGCCTTTTCGCAAAGGGGAACCCAACTCTCATTCTGATTTCTGCACTGGGCAAAGAAGAGAGCCTTGTATCCGGACAGAATCCCTCCAAGGTCTGGGATCCTGCGGCCTCAACTTGGAGGCGCCTAACATCGCCGGGCAAGTGACAGCATCAATGCAGGGTTATCACACCGCTATTCAACAATGCAAACTCGGCCTATCTGACATAAATCGACAGGTCTGTCACGTTTTGAAATTTTTAAAGCGCCAGGATGTCAAGTACATAACAGCCCATTCACAGGGATAAGACGCGAAACAGGGTTCAGCCGCCTTACACGATCAGAGTATGATCTGAGGGCTGAACTTAGCGCCCTGCCGCCATCGGCCGGAACAGGTTCCGGGGTGCCGGCCCTGATGAGATAAGCTAAACCGATCAAGTTGTTAATTGAAAGCGGAAGGCCTCGTCGCCGTCGTATGTGCCTTACTCTGCTTCAACCAACCCACACACTGCGATAAGGCTCTGAGGTTAAAAGAGGCTTCAGCCCCAACACGCAAAGGCAAAGAACACACAATCTCCTACTCCTCTCCAAATAACAACACCCACAACATGTTCCGCCCATCGTTACATGAGCCTGCAAAGAGCTCTAAGCGAAAAGATAAGTAAACAAAACCTAACCAACCACGCGGGATGGAAAAAGCGACAGACACACATGCGTTGACTAAGCTTGGAGTCAACCCTGCAGAACTCTACAGCAAGGATAAAACCACATACGAGCTTCAGAAATATTGTGAATCTAAGGCATAAGGAAATCGGAAGACTGCACGATTGTCATATGAGGTTGGACCAATCTCATTGTCGGAGGTACTGCAACGGACTCGCTGTTTAGAAGACTCAGAGGGCTATAAATACAGTCAAGACAGGCTAGATAAGTAGTAAATATAATTGTTCCATTAAAATAAGTGCTCTTGACAAATAAATCAGCGTGCTTACGAAAGTGGTACTCATTAAAATTGCGGTCGTTGATTTCGCTCAAATCTTCCACTATGGTTAAAAATAGTGCTCTTAAAAGTTGTAGAGAAGGGAACCAGTCCCCACCTGGACAACTTCCATTTGTTCCTATAATATGAGAATTGGGGTCTGACAATCTCCCTACGCACCTTCCATCCATCGATCTCTTATCATCTTTCATTACCGGGCCACAAATTAAGCCAAGATCTCAAGAGGCCGTCACTACAAAGTCCAATCACCAATTGAACGATTTCAATGTGTCTCTGATAGACCTATCGTAAGTGCAACACTAGATCATTCGACTTCACGACCTGGCCTACGATTATCTTAAAGCACTCTCGGAAGCAAACTTGATGCCAGAAGACCCGCACGCAGCTTGAGCGCGACACACAATATCAAGTACATAAAGTCAGAGGTCGCCAGCTGCTTTGTTAAGGGATCACCAAGAACACATTCTGTTTTAGAAAAGCCTTGGTGATGAAGATGTGATCTCATTATTAACGCCTGCTGTTATCCCTATAGACCAGAATCTTACCAATGCAAGCGACCTTCTCGAGCCTCTCAGGAAAGCGCTTGCATGTATAAATCCCTGGATTCGGCATATTCTCTATACAAAATACCATGCTATTACCGGAAGCCATGTTGTATTCATCAAGAGAGCAGGAGTTATCATCCTTGCCCTGACAGGGCTATCGACAGAAGAAGGTCGTTTTTCAGCTTGAATTTGCTTACTTGCCAAAGCTGTTCGAGAGGTGTGTGATCAACTTTCTCTAGTGCTTGTAGCCTACTGTGAAGTTTCAGGAAAGGGAATGGGCATTTGTCATCAGCACGTGTCCATCGGCGGCTCATACCCGGCATGCACTAGCCAAGTTTGATTGGGCCTGAATGTATACCGGGGCTTTGTTAGATACGCGAGTAGGGTTAATATCCAATTAAAATAGGGTTAATTTTCACCCTTGAGGATCAATCTAGTCCCCAGGAGCTTGTTGTCTTTTTTCTGTCCTTTTAGGTGTTTTCCNNGGCGCTATCACTAATCCAACAGGCTTCTGCTCCACCGACGCTGACGCCACAGCTTTCAACCCGAGCCGAACGGGTACTCCCTCCAATCAATCTGAGAGTTTACTGAAACAGCGGAAAATAAAGCTGAAGTTAAACCTTGATATCTAGACTATTTGAAAACCAGCAAATAAGTACATATCACAAGTAGAACACTCTAAGGCGTGGCGAATGAAACATGCGCAATGCTGCATCACAAGCCTCCAATATCAGCCTGCCACAACTGTGGAGGCTGTCTGACGTACAACTGTCGACTTACATTTCCGGTCGGATGAAGCTAACAAGTTTTATGTACGGAGTAGCTTGAAATTTATTTTATGCACAGCCGACATTTAAAAACAGATGATTGGTGCGTGTCCTTGCGATATGCGTCCTCTTTATGACGATTGGGCCACGAATTACTGTATGCTGAGGCATTCATTGCTTGCTTTTCGCATCAGTGTTGGCACTGTTCTTCCAAACCTCGTACATTCCGTAAAAGTGCTCTGTTGCCTGCTAGCTTGTTGCATTTCTGACAAAAGAGGCAGGATAGAAAAAATGTTAAAAACTTCAATACACTATGTATCAGCCAGGGTCTTGAGTGCTAAATTTCTCCATGCGCCCTTATTCTTTCAGACCTACTCCTGCGCCCTCCATTTATCAAGACAAGTAGAAGAGCCTCCCAGTAAACCCCCCCCGCCCTTCCCAAATGTCAACTAGGCCCCATTTTCATGTATGTGTTAAGGGGAGCCCTTTACCATAAGGAGGACTCTGAGTGATGAGGGGATATTCTGTTTATTTCCGTCTCGGTGATCATCATTCGGACAAGTGTTTGGCTCGGCTACACGTTCGATATTGGGCGGACTCAGGATAGCATCGTTCGTGTCTCCTGCTAGCGGCCTACGCCAATCCATCGGCTGGAGCGGAATCTGAGGGGATTTTCTGTTTGATTTGTTGGGTGGCGTGGATAGTGTCTGGCAGGATAGAAGTAGTTTAAGAGGACCGAGTAGCACGTTCGCGCCACTTGTTGTACAAGTTCATAGCGGCTTCGGGACCAAGCAAATCCAAGATCTCATACAAGAGAAGTGTCTCACAAAGGCCGGCCGCATAGTTAAAAGTCTTCTCCTTGTCGTTCACGATAGCCTCAGGGTCCGCCAGGAACTTTCGAAAGCTGTGCACATGGTCGATGGTGGCCTGGCTCATGTACTTGGATTGGTCTTGTGTCGGGCATGGTAGTTTGTCGCGTAGGGCTTGAAAATCTCCCGTTTTCAAGAGATTTAATTTGAGAATCCCCTCCTTTACAACGTCCTCCAGGAGGGGTTGTCGCTCTGAAGGTGTTAATGAACGGTGCTCCATATTGAGTCGGTTTTGGAGTAGCCCGCTATGTGGCGCTGGACGAGAAGGCTAGTTAGTTGGATCGATGGCCTGTGGCTTACTGCCTGAAAGGCCGGGAAGATATTCAGTGCGTTTTGGGCTTTTTTCCAGCCAAATCTATTTGCGTAACAACAATAGAAGAGGAAAAATAGATAAATTGAAAAGGAGACGGTGTTTGTTTTTATAGCCTGATCCCGCCCCTGTCGCCCGTATCCAATTAAAATAGTGCCAGACCAGGGCTATCAAGGCTCAACATCCTGGTATCGACATTTTTCTTCGGTCTGGCTTGGACGGGAGTAGTTTAGAGTTTTTTTGTTTCTTGGATTACCGGTTGGCTCGTAAAACCGACGATGTCAGTCTAAGTTGGCGCTTAAGAATCATCTAGGCGACCTATTACGGAGGTCGGTCTCAAAAGTCTTTGCCGGCCAAGAGGGATCGGCAACCACCCCTGTAAAGGCTAATAGGGTATCCCTGCCAATTTTGTTAGCCATCTTCCCTGAGCGATTTCTATACCATTTTTCCCCTCTTCACCTTATAAAGACGATGCCATATACGTATACAGATATCGCGACTCGGGCTTTGGTGGTGACGCTGAAAGCGCCCAACGGAGGAGCGAAAACCACTGCTCAGATCCACCTTATTACAGGTCTTCCTGAGCGTACGATCAATCAGATATATTCTCGTGCAATTGACCGAGGCTTCGAGCCTAATGAGAGTCCTCTCCGACTTATCAACGCTTGGCTCGAAGATGCTCCGCGGTCAGGGCGGCCTCCAAAGCGTACCGATGAAAATCGTGACCTAATTATCGCTAAGGTTAGCACAGATCGATTTGGGAGGGAAAAAACACTTGCTGATATCTCCGGCGAGCTCAGCAGTCAGGGCATCGAGATCTCAGCAGCGACTATCGCGAGAATCCTCAAATCAGCAGGATACAAGAAGACGAAGCCAACGAGGAAGCCTGGACTGACTGTAGCGATGAAGAAAGAGCGCCTCGAATGGTGTATCGCTCATAAAGATTGGAGCCTCGAAGATTGGAAGGCTGTGATTTGGTCAGACGAGACTTCTGTGGT